>JBDJHY010000049.1:15015721-15027173 GCA_039654485.1 Withania somnifera | reverse complement strand
CGATATCGTTAGTATATGGTATATATAGTTAGTATTATTGTTCATATGCCTTTAATATATAGTATATAACTATATATATGTAGTATAGTGCTAATATGTCTAATATATATAGTATATTGTTAATATATAATGTATATCTTTTGTATTATATAATATATACATATATTTATACTATAGTAAATATATCATTAGTAACTTATCATATTTAGTATATACGTTGTAATTTATATTTATATATAAATTATTATTAATAGCTTTTGTATATTTGTACTAATTTTAAATTTAAACTATATAAAATATTTTGAATTAATAAATGCATTTAATTTTATTTTTTCTAAAAAAAATTACTATTTACGACGTATTGACTCGAATACTGTTCACGTAGGTTGAGCTAATCCGAATCAAATATTTTGAAGCGGATTAGTCCGGCCCAAATTGGCCCAGTATGAAAAAGTGCCAAACCAGCCCGGCTCGGAGACCGGATGGTCCACGGATCTCCTGGTCCGGACGGGCCCGGCTCGTACCGGGTGGCAGGCATTGACATAAGTTGAATCAATTTTTAAAATAAAAAATTAAACCAGCCCCAAACAGTGCAATTAGATGCTAATGTTCCCTAGTACTAGCTTCTTTTTACGAAGAGGATGATGGCTGACGAGAGAAAAGAAGTCGAAAAAAAAAAAAAAAAAACATATATGCTTGGCAGCTTCCCAGAAAGGAATCTCCTTGAGTTGATATTGTCCACAAAGGAGAATCGAACAAAAAGCTTCCCAAGGGAATGCAAGGTTTGATTTATTTATTTTATTAAAAAAAAGAAGGAAAAAAGACCCGGACGAATAAATGTCATCAGAATTAAATGATAAAGTCTATATATATACATCACATTTATTAATTTAATCACATGTTTTTTTCCCATGACATTATGTGGCTTGTTTGGTGAAAGATTGTCAACCAAAAGAGAGGGCTCCTTCCTCCTATTCCGCGTTTAATTAAATTCTAGTGTATTTAATTTTAACAGGTAGAGGAATCTAAATGCTAAGCGTGTGGACATGGTCACCTAAGATTTTCCTACTTTGTTATATTATTCAAACCCCAAAATGAGATTCTTACCTATCAATTTTAATTTCATAAAGATATGGGAGGTTCATCCAAATGGATAACAACTATTTGGTCCCTTATATGTCTCCTTCTCCAAATTGCAAACAAACTTGGTGAGAATTAGTTGCTCCAACAAAACTAACTACATTTGACAATTCATGCAATATTGCCACACAAGAAGCTAGCTCGTCCTTAGTGCACCTTTTCTAATAAGTTCATCTTGAATTACATGAAAATGGTACGCTATTTAAAAACAAATACAATAAGAAGAGAAATACAAAACAAGAGTAGGACTCCATCAATCTTTTAGCAGGTGTGCACATTCTGTTGTATTCATCACCCCTTTCTCATTATCAATGATTTAATTACTTTCTCTTTTACTGCACTAAAATAATATCTGAAGACACTATTGTATTTGTATACTGTTACAAGCAGCTATATAAGGTGAAAAGATTGGATTTTTAATTTTACAATAACATATGGGAGATGAATATAACAAATCAAAGACAGAAGATCAAACCAATGATTTTTTTTTTTTGTCATCTTTATTTTAAAAATATAAAACGATGAAACAAAATAGAGATGCACATTTTCCCCCCTACGATTCTAATGTTTTTGTACAAAGAAAAACTATTCAACGAAAAAAAAAAAATTTTTTTTTGAAGATACCCAGCTCACCCACCTTCCTTCTTCACCCTCCAAAAACTTTCTATAATCCATCAAAATCAACACTTTCCAAATTCACATATATTTTTCCTAATCAATCAAAGACTCAATCTTTTTCCTTGCAAAACTTGATTCAAGCTATTAGCATTCCTTCTCACCTTCTCATTATCATCTTCCAACAAGCCAACACAAATCTCAAACACACCTTCTCTTACAGCCAGCACGCGCATCCTTTCCGTGTAATTACACAACAAACTGATAGTCAAAAGAGCATATTGCACAGCTCTTGATGACCCATTTTTCAAGAATTTTATCAGAACATCTAATAGTCCACCAAATTTTTCCATTTCTTGACGACCTTCTTTACATTTGGCTAACAATCCCAATACCTCAACAGCTCTTTCTAGGCCCGAATTAGCATTCTGAATCAGTATTGGAATAGCCCCATTTTCCACCGCCCGAACCCGATTGTCGGGGAAAGAACACAGTGTGTAGAGAGCAGTAGCAGCTTCCTTTCTCTCTCTACCATTTCCACCCCAAAGAAGCGAAATTAACCTAAGGATCGCATCTGGGTATGCACCAATGGTTGCCTTATTCACTTCCACCACCGCTAAACTCGTCAAAACCGTAGCGGCAACCGCCCTTGAGTCTCCTATACCTCTCCGTAACGCTGTAACCACTTTCCCCACAACCCCTTCTGCCACTAACCCCACTTTGTTGTCATCATCCAAGCTCAAATTCAACAACAAATGAAGCGCTTTCTCTTGCAAACCACCCGAGTCATCATCCGAGTTAATACAATTGAGAACAGCAGAAACAGCGCCTGACTCAGTGAGTTTCCTTCGGATCGCTGAGTCACGCTTCGAAAGCTTACTGAGTTGGTCAAGCGAGTGGAGCTTAGAATCCAAAGGCGAAGAAGAAGCCATAAGGGTTTGAACAAGGGACTGTGGGTCAGTGTAAGATTGTGGTTTGGGTAAAGAGACGAGGGTATAATTGGAAATGAGACTACGAAGGGCATGATTAGGGATGAGAATAACCGGGTCGGGTATGGGAAGCTTGGTAATCGGGCAAGTCCGGTGACCGGAGTCAACCCAGCGCTGAATAGACGAGCGGTCGAAGGTGTGACCCGAAGAGAGAATAACCGGGTCGGACATAATTTCAAGGGAAATCGGGCAACGAAAGTCTTCAGGGAACTGGGTTGGAATTGTTGCCATATTAACTGGGTTTGTGTTTTCTCTCTCTTGATTCTCTCACTTTCTCTTTCTATAATCTATTAGCTATAGAAAAGTGTGTGTGTGTGTGTGTGTGTGAGAGAGAGAGAGAGAGAGAGAGAGAGAGAGAGAGGGTTTATGAGGTTTAGGTCAAGGAAATGGTGTACGCTTGTGAGGTGGAGGTGCAAATAGGAGGTCCACGGAGCTCAGCTTGGGATACGAAATGACTTTATTCTCCTTCAATAAGACACTAGTAAGTCCCATACTATCTTAACTATAATATTTAACCAGACGGATGAAGCCAACGACTAAAAATGAAATAGTTATTACCGCAAGATAATAAATAATTGAAATAATAGAAATAAAATATTAAAAAATATTATAGTTATTAATATAATAACTAAGTGAGATAATTCTCTTCAAATTTTATTTATGAGATAATATTAAATATGCTACTATTATCGAAATAAAAAATTTAAAATAACTAATAAAGTTGATGTTACGTAACTTTAAAATTAAATATTTAAATTATAAAAATTATATTTTATAAAAATATAAAATAAAATTATATATAATAAATTATTATAATCTAACTTTGTTCGCACATTTTATATATGATTAAAATCTTAATTCATCAAGCTGTTTTATATTATATTGTTATAATATTGCAAATAGTAATAAAAAATTAGTAGGAAAGAATGGGAAGGTGAGAATAGTAATTAGGAAAAGATATAATTTGCTGGATAATGACAAGTTAGAGATTTGCTATTTGGATCTCTTAGCTAAAATGATTCAAAAGGATTTGTCGGCCACTTTTTCCCTTTATAAAAAGAAAAAAGGAAAAATGAATCTTATCCTTAACTTAATTTCCTAAATATTTTCCATTAATGATTAATTATGAAAAGCTCCAGTTTGAACGAAAGGGGTATTATTGGAAGTGAATTTTAGTAGGAGTACCTTAACGGTCCCCTGATTAATGTTATCACAAGAAAGTGTAATCGTTATGAAAATTATATATTTACTGATTTACCCTAGTTCTGGAACTGTTACAGGTCAACTTACCATAAAGTTATACGCAATTTTTTTTTTTCAATACCATAAAAACACGTCAATAAAGAGTTGATGTTTCTTGAGCATGTGAATTTCGTGATCCTGCGTATGATAAAAGATATATACGTCCCAAATTAATTGAGTGAATAAAAGAATGGATGTTAGGAAGAAAATTGAAAAGGACCATAGGTTGGAAAATGGGATCTTTTATAAGCTTTCTGTTATTGACAAATTAAAGCCTTCGTGACAACATCTAGTAGTTGCCAAATGTCTTTGGATTGTTTTGCAGTATATTCCGAATCCCAAATTGATAAATGTTATCAAATTATTGTTCAATTAAATGGTTTTCTT
Organism: Withania somnifera; assembly: GCA_039654485.1. NCBI lineage: Eukaryota > Viridiplantae > Streptophyta > Magnoliopsida > Solanales > Solanaceae > Withania > Withania somnifera. The sequence goes on along the minus strand of JBDJHY010000049.1, from coordinate 15,022,800 downwards.
TGTCCCATCATGCAACATGTCCATTGGCAGCGCATGAAACTTTAGAAAATAAAATAATTAATATTAGTGTTTGAACCATCAAAATATTTATTATTTCTCACCAAAATACGGATGGACTTAGCTTCAGCCACCAAGAATTAAGTAGATAAAATGAAAACCATCTACAAAATGCTCCTAGTTAGGTTTGATGTTGAGTGATTTAACATTTCTTTAATCGGGGCCTATTCATGATAATGTGATATCCCAAACTTTTCAAAATAAAGCACTTTCGTATCTACATATAACCTAACAGATAAAAGAGACATAGTTAACCCATCTAAGATATATGTCTTGTTTATCTGATCTGCACTTCACTATCTTAGGATGGAATAAAGCAAGTACCAAATACATTATCCATTCATATCTCTATGGGTTAGCATTAATGGAAAGGTTCCGTACATAACGTCACAAACGTCTGAAAAGAATAACTCCAATTTAGTTGTAGCTCAGCAAGATCAAGAAAGAGTACATGTAAGTAGCAGAAGATGCATGAACTTTTCCAATTAATTATAAAGTATTTATAGACAGACATCTTAGGCTAGTATGACATATAAACAAACAAGCAAATGAAACTAAAGTAAGATCATGGAAACTGAGAGTTCGTTTTCCAACTATCCTCTTATGTAGCAGATGCTACTTTCAGCTCTTTATAGAATATAACCTTTTTCTTCAACTTTCCACTTGCTAATTACATCAGCAGCTGGAGGCATCCACCAGAAAGTACCATCGTCTCGTTTCAACCAGTCATTCTTCTAAGGTTCTGTTGGCAATTGTATACTCAGTTTTTCCGGTGAACAAAATGACTACAATTGATTCCAGTTACCCCGGGATCCAGGTTCCATTGCCCCTTTGACTATCCTTCTGAAAACTTAACCTGAGATGTGCATACAAGTTTAAATATTTTTAATGATATTGATCTGTGAATTTCTAAACAAGTCAGCATCATTACCTCCATTGACTAAGACCGTTGAGATAAAGCAGCATCATTAATGCATGAAGGTTTCTTTGCATTGTAGTAAAAATGTGCTATCATTTGAACCAAGTCATCAGCCGTACGGATGTCTACAGATTTATCCAAAGTTGCAATGTAAACAATTGTCCAACATAACAATGATTCTATCTGAAAAGAGTATAATTACCTGATCAAACTAATGGGGGTATATATAAGTACCTTTTTCCCTATACAGTATCCTGTTTCCTCGTAAGAACAATATCTGTGGACATTCTTTAACTTTGAGCGCGTAGGCTAGATCCCTCTCAATATTTATGTCAATCTTCACAGTCTACACCAAGTAGTTAGGGGAAAGGTAAGATAAGAGGGTTTACTAATAGACAATGTAAGGAGAAGTTATTATGCTTCACAAACCCGAGGAGGCAGGCGCTCTTTGGCACTCCAATACACCTTGGCTGCTTTCTCTAGCTCCTTAAGAGTTTTCCAGTTGTCACTAGCCCTGTGCAATTATGAAATTGTCTCAGAGAACATAAATGATTTACATATTGCCAGCAGAATATCCTCTAGGACTTCAATTGGTAATAAAAGATGATTCACTTGCCGATTGTATCTCTCGAAAACAAGAACAATGAGGGGACTGGGATGAAAAGCGAAGCTTTCCCACTCAAGACAATTGATTTCCTTTACCCAACAATCATCAATCTCCCCCTCCCAATCAATCTCAACTCCATCTTCTCCTACTACATTTTTTATTGGATGCCTGTCAAAATATTCTGATGCTCTAATTCCCCATCCAACATCTGCATCTAGAGGCCAATCTGGATCCTCCTCATCAACGATCATTTTCTTTTCTTTCATATCCCCACTGCTGTCATCTTCATCATCACTACTTTCATCAGAATCAGCGGCATCATCAACCCTATCTTTGAGGACATTCTCGGTATCTTTCAGTATTTCAGAGTTCTGCTCCCTGATAGAGGCAAATGTTTTTTCTAGCGAATCACGAACAAAATCCTCAACTGCAGTTGCTTCACTTCTCCGACCACGCCTTGGCTTTTTTGGGATTGTTGTTGGGAAGATCTTGGGGGAATCTTTGTCTTCATTAACAGAAACTTCACTTTCCCCTGACATAGTAGCTTTCCTAGGCCTTGAACCAGAGTTATGCTTATTTTCAGATGCATGTTCCTCTTCAGACTTTCTTGAAGTGGCAAAGCAAGTCAGACGTTTCAAAGGACGTGGCAGTATGAAGTTAGGAAAAGAGCAAGAATAACACTGTTTCCCTGCTTTTAGTGCAGAGAGTGATGAAAGTGAACAAAAGTTAAGACTTAATGTAGAATGGATGACCATCTTCCCTCACTTAAATACTTTGTCAGGAGGATTAGAATCTCTACGAGGGATAACTCCTAATATAAGAACCTGCTGATAAAACCAATCAAAATTAAGATCAAATTTATCAAATTCATTTAGCGTACAAAACAAAAAATTGAAAGCCGACACTTCCCTTCATTTCGATTTGTTTGTCTTACTTCTCAAAACTTTTTGCATGACATGTTTAAGACCACAAGATTAAAGGATAATTTGATACATTCTATATCTCTTTAGTTATTAAGACCACACGATCAAAGAATCTTCTTTATTTTCCTATAAACTTCGCTTCAAGTTAAAATCAGACAAACAAATTGAAACAAAGAAAGTAGTAAATAAGTGTAAACACCAAATATCTACACCAAAGTCTTAAAAGGATGACTAGCAATACATTCAAAATGTATTTAACCGAAGTAAAATGTAGAAACTTTAATATTGATGTTGAATTATTGAGCATAGTTACGAAATGCAAGATAAGACTGCGACCCTTGTTGTCCGGCTCTTCCTTATACCCACTGGCACTTAACAGGAGATTTAGTGCTCAGGACCGGACTGCACTTTTAGTACTATCTCTATTTAAGTTTCCCTTAACAAAAATGTATTGAACTAATAATAAGTCAACATTGTCATCCACTGACACGAAGAAGAGGGTGGTACTCCATATGAACGGGCATAAAATCCTGCATCTGCTTGTGGCTACAGTTAAAGTCTACATTTTTTTTGAAGCATAGAGGTGGAAAGTCTTATGAGCAAATAATCAAATATGTGGTGTGCATAGACACCGATAATCATTAATTAAGTAGATGACTACAAGTACAACAACAATGGAAAGTAGCTAAATCAAAGAACCAAAGTTTGTAACAACAATTCGCACCTACTTTGTCAAAATACAAGTGTAGAAAGATAAAAAGGAGTGACGACTGAACAAGCTGAATCTCCAGTAGCGAAATAACTTTATTCCCTTCTTATCCAATTTCACCTGCTGATTACCCAATATTTATTTATTTACAAAATGAAAAAAGCATCCAATAGAAAGAGGAGGACACGTCACGTCTTTGAGAACTAACAATAGGCTCATTTGAAACTCTATTAATAATTAATAAATATTTTCAATTACACGACGTGAAAGTAACTGTTTCTAAATTTTGTCCAATACACCATAAACCAAAACTCGAGCTGTAAAAAAAACTCACACTATAGTTTTTTAACTTGAGAGGAAAAAAAAAAAGTTAGATTTTTTCCCCACCTTTTTTTGATATTGTTGATTTTCTTCTATACACCCATTTGTAACCAATAACCTTCTTTTCCTTAGGAAGCCATACTAGTTCTCTATGTATGATTTTTCTGCAAAGACTTCATCTCCTCAATCATTGCAGCCATCCATTTCCCTTTCTCCTGACTAGTGATAGTTCCTTGAAAAGTAGCTGAATCATCACTGCCAATCCAAAGTGTACAAGAAATCATGTCTTTCAAACCCAATCTGATTGAAGCCTTTATATTGGTGCATCTTTTTTTTTTTTAATCTCTGATTAGATTATAATTCCGCAAATCAATTATATTAGGACTACCAGATGTTGCATTAGAACTTTCATATCTTTCAGATGCAAGTAAATACTGTTCTAAATTCATTGAAGCCTTGTCTTGATTTTGCTGCAACATAAACTGCTCATCAAAGACTGCATCTCTACTGATCACCATTTTCTTTACAATAGGATCCCAAAACTTGTATCCTTTGACACCTTTCTTGTAGCCTACAAAAATGCACTTCTTCTACTTTACATTGAGTTTTGATCTTTCATCACTAGGTACATGTACATAAGTAAGACAACTAAAATTTATAAGTGATCAAAATTCACTGTATTACCTGTCCATACCTCTTCTGCAATCTTACCACTCAAAAATGCCTGTGGTGATCTGTTAATGAGGTAGGATGCCATGTTCACAACCTTTGTCCAAAAGCTTTAGGAAGCCCTGCATTCAGTCTCAAGCATCTTTCTCTTTCAATCAATGACCTGTTCATCCTTTCTGTAACACCATTCTGTTGTGGTGTCTTGTGCACTGAAAAATACCTTTGAATCCCATGCTCCTCAGAATTTCTGAAATTATGAATCTGTGTACTCTGTATCATTACCATACCTCAAATACTTGATCGTATTGCCAGTTTGGTTCTCCATCTCGGATTTCCACAGCTTGAACTTGGAAAATACTTCAGATTTCTGTTTCAAGAAATAAACCCAAGCTTTTCTAGAAAAATCGTCAATAAATGTAACATTATACATAGCTCCACTTAATGATGATTCCCTGGTAGGCCCTCATACATCAAAATGTATATAATCAAGAATCCCTTCAATTGTGTGCTTTTTAGTTTTGAAGCTAACTTTAGTCTGTTTACCAAGAATACAAAACTTATAAAACCGAGCTTACAACTTTTAACATTATGTAATAAATTCCTTTATGTAGTTCAGCCATTTTACGTTCACTAAGGTGATCGAGACACATGTGCCACAGTTTTGTATTATCATCATATGACTCAGCAGAATGAACTCCACTTACAACCGTATTCCCTAACAGTTTATAGATATTCCCTACAGTTAACTTTCCTTTCATTACAGTCAGTGCACCTTTAACAATTTAATGGTTTCCCTATCCTCATCTGCTTTAGGAATAAAATCATTCTTATGCAAAGTGCCCAGGGAAATTAGATTTTTTTTTCAAATCAGGTACATGCCTAACATCACATAATGTTCTAACAGTGCCATCATACATCTTAATTCTGACTTCACCAATACCAACTATATTGCAACATCTATCATCACCTAAATAGACTGCACAAGAATTAACTGAATTGTATGTCGTAAACCATTCCTTGTTAGGCATTATATGATAAGAACATCTTGAATCAAGAATTCATACATCCATAGACTATGTTGTTGAAACCGAAAGCATATCAGCATCACTATAATCTGAATTTTCATTCTGCACCACATTCACAGTTTTGGATATTTCATCACATTTATCATCTGTCTTTTTTTGTACTTTCGAAAGTCCCTCTTCATGTGTCCTGGCTCCTCACACTTGTAGCAATAAATTCTTCTTTTGCCTCTAAACTTTAATTTAGAATTTCGTTTTCCAAACCCTCCTTCTTTGATTTCCTTCTAAGGTCTTGATTACCCTTAATATATAAACTATCAGCATAAGAGCTTTCCCCTACATTTTGTTTCCGCTAGTTATGAGCGAACAAGGCTATAGTAATCTCTTCAACTTTGATTGTTTCTTTCCCATATGTAAAAGTAGTCACCATGTGTTTGGAAGAGAATGGCAATGAACACAACAGAATCATTGCTTTGTCTTCATCCTCAATCTTCACATCAAGTTGAGCCAAGTTCGTGATTATTTAATTGAAGACATTCACGTGCTACGCCAAATCATGACCTTCCTGCATCTTTATCTCATACAACCTCTACTTTAGATACAATTTACTCGTTAGGGATTTAGACATAAATTGACTTTCCAACTTATTTCATATTTCTCTTGTAAACTACAAATTCATTACGTGATACATAATCTCATCTGCCAAGCATAATCGTATGATTCCTGTCGCTCGCTGCTGCAGCTCTTCCCAATCTTCAGCCTTCATCTATTTTAATCTTTCAGATTGCAAAGCCTTGAAGAATCCTTACTTCCAACAAATCCTTTACCCTCGTTTTCCACAATCCGAAGTTACTATAACTATTGAACTTCACCACTTTGAATTTCGCACCTGACATAGCCATCTCAACTTGCTCTGATACCATTTGTTGATTGATCAGGCTAATAAACACAAGATCTAAATAGAAAATAAAGAAAAGAGATAAAGAATACAAAATTTAACGAGGTTCGGCAATTCGCCTACATCCTCGGAAGCGATGAGCGTCTGTATTTTTATTATATGTTTTAGGTTACCATAGAATATATATAGGTAACCCTAGATACAATTTACCGAAAATACCCTGTACCGTACCGCGGAGACCCCAAGACCACATAATGCTGACCCACAAACTAGAACCGAACTCCCTACAATTGACAGATGTTGTCACTCCGTTCCGCTCCGCTCCGCTCTAATATCTGTCCCCTCATCTAAGATATGAGTCAGTCATACCTAATACTAATCATACTGTATATGTTCAAGGATTCTCATGTCTTTGTGGAGGTCCATAAATAAGTTCTCTCAAGGTCCTAGAGGTCAAGATCCAGTTACTGTACCACAATATGATATTATTTCCGTTACCTATGGTCCGTTGGACGCCATGCTGGAATAGTGAGTTAGTTTTTACTAGGCTTTTCGATATGTAAGAGTCATATGTACTGGAGATAATTTATGTCGAGCAAATTGTTTTTGGGTATTTTTTTAGCAGTAGTTGTGCCCATTATTTATCAAAAATATTTTATGTCTCCGATGCAAGCTTCATAAGAGGGCAAATTTTTTCCCTATAATTTTCTGGATGCCAAGTCCATCTCTGTCTTTGTGAAATGTAATTGTATCCTGATTTACTAGGTGGAACGACGTTTTTCAGAGGTAGAACCCCATAGAAAATTACGTTGAATTTTTTCTATGTGATTACAGGTGGTCTGTGGGGGGATATTGCATTGCATTACATAAGTTGGTATTGTTGAACTAAGCTTGAATAGTTACTTCCAGCAGTTATCTATACTTTACCTATTCCTTATTAAATTAGGAGATATC
>JBDJHY010000049.1:14909174-14932140 GCA_039654485.1 Withania somnifera | reverse complement strand
GCATCAGAGCTTTTCGAACTTGGAAGTTTATGATTCCTTCTCTCTCAACCCCCCAAACCTGCAGACCATATGCATGCCTATATGTGGTTCAAGTCATTGAAAAAGAAGTGGATACAATGTTTCAGTCAGTAGGTTTTCTTCTATAAAAAAAATCAGGGTCTCACTTCTATGCAGACTTGGCCCAAATAGCGCACAGAGAAACAAAAATATCCACATAGGCGATACCAATTAGTTGTGAGTAGGTTAGTTCAATAGGAGTCTTCTGATTTTGTTGGCTATTTGTTTGGCAGAGAATAGAAATTTATAGAACTTTTGGTGCTAGATAACCCAAATTCCAGACATTGGATTGCGACGGGAACGATGGTTAGTGAAAATTCACATAGCTGACCCAATTACCTTGCGATTGAGGCATTGTTACTACTATAGAGTCTCACTTGGGGGTTTCTTTTCCTTTCTTCCGTGCTGTATTAACATATATTATCATTTAATTTTTATACTATTTTAATTAGGAGCTATTAAGTATATTTTTATAAAGGCTTAGGTTTAGGAAAAGAGAGATAAATGCACATTATACATGTCTATGCTGTAAAGGACTTGGTAAGTGTTGATAGATGTCTCAATAGCTCGGATAAAGTTGCTTGTGCAATTTATTTAGCTCATGAGATACAATGTGGCAATTTAGGAGTACAGTTCCATAGATCTTTGCTGAAGCAAGTGTCTGCTTGTAGAAGAATAATATCTCTGGTTAATCCTGCCTAGGAAATTTTGTCGCTTCACCCATTCAGTTTGCAATATTTAAATGATTTCCAGGTGACCATATTGTTGATCATATTTACTCTTTGCAGCTTTTTCTTATTGTCTAGTGTTAGTAATATTGCAAAGGATTAAATGTGTTCATGATATTTATACGGTTGGCTAATAAATTTGTCTTGGAGCTATTTCAGGTCGTTAACAGGAAGAACCATGGATATGGGACTCCTGCTGATATATGGAGTCTGGGTTGCACTGTTTTAGAGATGTTAACAGGCCAAATTCCTTATTCTCACTTGGAAGGGGTATTTACATCTCAAAGATTGAATTTTCTATCTGGAAATTGCATCACTTAATTTTATGACGTGTGTATGAGAATGACTTCACCACTCTACTATTAATCTCCTGCCTATTTAATGCACGAATCATCTGAAATATGTAGTATAAAGTGAAACAGAGATTATTCAACGCAAAGCTCTAGTGAAAAATATAATTTTTAAAAAATTTACATATATGATCTAGTGGTTGACAACTACTTGTATGTTAATTTATGCTCTCTTTTAACTGCCACTGTAAATTTTCCTGAAAATATTCTTCTATTAGCATGGGTGTTTGTCTTTTAGTATCTTTTTTCCGCTTCAATTGCAACAGATTTTCTTTAAGCTTTAAGCTATAGCTGATCCACAATTCCGAGGCAACGGTTGTGCATGACATCACTTACCGAGTTTAAGTTTTACATATTCTTGGAAAAAGTTTACTTAGTAGTAGTACTGGTAAGCTGATTATTACAACAAGATGCATCCTGAATTACCTAGTTTCTTTTTGCCAAAAGGAAGACATTTTTTATGCTCTAAGATGTTACTGAAAACAATGGAACGCTCTGACTAGAAAAAGGAGAACTGAAACATGGTTTATGGCGGCTTCATCTTTTAAAAACAAGGTTAATGGCTTAGAGAAGCTCTAGTGTCCTCAGGCTTTAATGGGATTCATTGTTTTGTGCCGCAGATGCAAGCACTGTTCAGGATAGGGAGAGGTGAACCTCCTCCTATACCAGATACCTTATCTATGGAAGCTCAGGATTTCATAAAAAGTTGTTTGCGCGTTAATGCGAATGATCGGCCAACTGCAGCTGAACTACTGGAACATCCATTTGTTATGAAGCCACCATCGAATTTCTCAAGTCCTTTAGCGCCATAAGTTCTGCTGTCAACTGTACTGAGGTAAATACCATCTACATCTCAAGGTATAGGAATTTTTCCTATAGTTTGTCCTCCTTTCCAGCTTCCATTAATTCAGAAAGAAAGAGTGTGTCATGTGGGAATGGATATGAAATTGCCTTTTGGTTCCAATTTTATCGGAATTCCCTGAAGGGACTGGAATTTTGCCCTTTTGGTAGCATTAGAAAATCTATTTTTGTTATAAAATGGCCTATAAGAGACGAGTTAAATTGCCGCTGGGAAGAGGAGTCTTCTTGCTTAGGCTTTTTTGGCCTCACAAGTCACCTTAGAACCCATAGGATTAGTTTCCATCTTTGGGGGGGAGGGGGACTTTAAGGCATATATATGCTTCTCTTGTAGCTAGTTATTTCTTTTTCCTTTCTTTCTTTCTTCCTTTGCGTAACCTGCCTAAACTTTACGCTTGCATTGACATGGTATGCAGTTTGCTACAGTGTACTCTCGAGTCTGCAAGTTCTTGCTTTCTCAAGAAAAAATATCTGCAAGCTCTTGCTTTCTTAAAAAATAAAAAGGTCTGCAAGTACTCGCCTGATGCTTTGAAGACTGTGCTAGTCAGGGATCAATTTCAGATGAGATGCTTGTACAGGGGATCGGTTTGTGTAGCATCTAAGAAGTTTGTCAACTGAAATTGTAAATATTTGGACGTGAGCAGTTGAATGCAGAATGGTCATGGTAAAGTGTAAGTACATTGAGCAACAAAGTTCATACATTGCACTTGTGCTTGTGTTCTGTCTATCCAAGATAAAGAGTAGATTATTAGTGAAAACATTATGATATCATATAGGAAATTGTAAATACCAGATAAATGGTATTGTTTGGTACATAAAAGACAATGAAAATGCTTCTTTTGTTGTTTTTTCCTTTTATGTTAGATGTGTAACATGTGATGGGACTTAAATTTCATCGTTGACCTATCTGGTGGAAGATGAACTGTGCTTGCCCAGATCACCTAGAATCCTGATATGATGGAAAATCACCATAAAAGATTACTAAATTTTGCAAGTCCAATTCAAAAGAGGGGTGGGACTGGTTTTGTTGATCTAGGTTCGTATTTACTACTTTCTCTATAGTACATGACCATAGTTCACGGCTCAATTGGGAAATTTTTCACCAAAAGAGCTGCTCACATAAGTGAGGTTAACTTACACTCATGGGTTCTACTCGGAATTTTCCACCCAGACCTGCTCATATAAATGAGATTAACTTGTATACACGAATAGTTCAGTGTAGAGATATTATGATCCTCCTGTTCACTTCTCTCTTTAACATTTGGATGTGTCTGGTAGTGTTCAGACTTCCATGGCAAAGACCTCCAGTAATTCCTGTTCACGACCTGTCTTGCAGTTTGAAATGAGTTATTTCTGCATTTACTTGCAGAGACATTTCCACCAGATGCCCCACCTAATAGTTGGGTTTTTCCCTTGAGAAGTGCTGTCCAGGTCAGTTAACTGGTAAATTGTGGTCTTCATTCTCCACCCGAATGTCAGTGGCAGGCTATAATCAGTCTGGACATATGATAAGATGTCAAAGATGAGTCTTCCATCACTGATTGTGGTAAATATATTGAATTTTGAATTTGAACTAAGATTTACTTGCATTAACCCTTTTGAGACCACATAAAACATCAGGCAGCCAGAGGATAATAGTATTTTCTTTAGCAGATGAGAAAGCAATGTGCACAAAGAATGTAAGGTATTCTTTCAAAAATGAGCTGTACATCTAGTAAAAACTAAAATATGGCAACTATCACTACCGTAATTGTTAATATCAGCGGCTTGCATCAGAGCCAGGCAAACCAGCTTTATGCATATCTGCTATAGCCCTGGCAGTTTCTGCGAGATCATTCTTCATCAGGGAAACTTTTGATGAGCTATAACTCTTTTATATTTTGAAACTAGATCAACAATGGCAAAGAGTTCATGAGCACACACTTGCACCTCTTCTTCAGTCTCTGCTATTGTCACCTGCAGTTTGGTTTTTGATGCCTTTGAAAAGTAAAGACAAGCCAACGAGAATCTAGATTATACATCTATGACAAGAGAACACTACAAGCTATCATAAAAAGCCCCACAAGCTAACATTCATCGGAGGACATTTAGAAGTCATGGATTACAACCTATTTCTTCTCTAAATTGCAAATAGCCTTACCTTCCGAAAGTCAGTCGCCTCTTTTTCAGCCTGATCAAACTTCCTAGCCTCAGTTTCAACTTCCTCAATTATCCCTCTGGCTTCTGTTACACGGCGAGATGTGAAATCCTGTCTTCCCTTCTTTACCAAGTCCAACTGAGCTTCCAACTGACATCAATCACAAAAAGTTTTGCTAATAGTCATTTTAGGCTTCAACGCTGTTAATGCCATGACTATATTTACAAAAAAGTACTAAGTTTCTAGCCTTGTATTTATTTGAAAATAAACTCTGTTGGTGCAAGGCAGGTCTTAAAGATACTGTTGTACATCCCAAATGAATTAACAAAAGAGATTGATCAAGCGGATAGACCCTTGAGTCAAAAATTCCCAATAAGGGTAACAGTACCTTATTTAATTGACAAATCTAGCCGCTGAAGGCCAAAAATTCTCAGCTGTGCAAAGACACGCATGCATGCAAGAGGGAAAAGAAACACTAAAATTGCATGGTTAAAGGCTGACAAAACTGATTAACTATTTAATACATGCAAAAGAAAGAGGAGAGAAATTCAAAAATCAGCTGCTGCGGCATGATATGTCACTGCCTATTGCCTACAATAATTTCAATTATAAACAATTCTACAACTATCACTCCTTATGCAACACATTCTTTTAAGTGTTTTCAGTATTCAGATGCAGGCATGCAGATAGAATTTCAGTTACCTTGCATCATTAGATTGACTACAAAAAAGTTATTGACTACAAAAAAGTTATTATGCAAGATTAAATTATATGGGGGTTTGGGGTGGCATTGTCCATTGGAATAAGGTGATAGGATGCTGGCTGCACTTACATTAACAATGTGAGCCTGGAGAGCAGCTAAATTTTTCCTCTTTGACTCTACTTTGGAAACGTTCTCAGCTGTCTGTTGCTGGGGAGGTATCAACTCTTCCAATTTCCCCATGGAACTCTTCTTCATCTCATCTTTAAAGGACGCAAGCATGGTTTTAAATGTTGCTTTGTAATCTATACCTAAGACTTCCGCTGGTGAGGATCCTTGAGCATTCAATTGATACTGAAATTCATTTCCTAGCTTTAACCTGCAATTTCAAAATGAGATCATAAGAAGAGAGAGAGATGTGGAACGAGCACAAGGTAAGTTTGACATCAAGCCCGAAAAAATATACACAAATAAACTGGTTCGATCCAGTTTTGGTTGACCAAGCTTCAATTGTTTGTCCCTCCTAAATTTTCAATTCCTTTTTTCTTTGGTAAATGGTAAGTTCTACAGTACACAATTTTACTTTTTCCCCTCCAATAGTTCAATCTGATAAACTAATAATAGTTTACAGCAAGTCAAATTGACTCCCTTTCATGCAATTATCTACTTTTACATTTCAAACTCTTTTATATTGCTAAACAAAACTGTAAGTTTCACATTTCTAATGTTTGTTTACGTAATTCAATAATAATCAATTGAAATGTTTTACTATCAAACTCCAAGAACGTTAGACCATGTCATTTAAAATTAGACAAAGTATAACTTGGGAAAAGAAAAGCGAAGAAAGAAATGAATTTTCAAACAGCAATATATCTATATATGTTTGCACAGGTATTCTTCAGAAATGAACAGATGCATAGACACTCTCATTTAGTCATTTATCTCTAAACTGAAAGTTGTTATTCTTCTTGCAACTGGTGAAAATCAAGACAGCAACGTCGGTAAATAGAACACAATATACACCTTTATATTCCACAACCAAAATATGTTCAACCTGAGAGAAAATGAAAGGTAGTACTCTGCTAATCTGACAAATTCAGGTGGCAATACAAGATAACAAGGCTCTCATTTTCTCTAGATAATGAGAAGATGGTGGATGAGAAGCTATCCTTATCAGGAAATTCCATAAATATTACTGGCATATGAATAATTCAGCTGAAAATGTAAGATATCAGACATAAATACAAAAACAGGGTTCTTGAAACCTCAGGCATAAAAGATATTCCTCACAGAGGACCACCATACTGATGTAAATTCAAAACTCAAGTCCAACACAGAGGTTCCAGTCAAGCATAACAATTAACAGCAGAGAATCAGTTCCTCATTCATGTCTCAAGCAAAAGTATCGTTGGGAACTGCACTAGGACAATGTGCTAGGATATTATTCACAAGCATCCCAGTAATCAACAGTCGCTGCCATTAAAAAAAGGTAAGTTTCCAGAAAGTTAATACTCTAAGAAGCACAAGTGAAAAGTAGTCTACGTAGAAAACTTTTATGAAACTGCACATCCAGTTGTAAGTCACCTAAATTATCTGCTGAGAATCAAATATATATATATATATGCAACTTAGTGCTAGCATGCTATAATGCCATAGTAACACAATATAACCACGCCTAAAGAACAACCTTAGATTACTGGAAACTTTAATCTCATAATGGTAAATGGAAGTTAAGTAGTTCTTTCAAACAACAATAAACAAGAGGAAAGAGTATGACTACCTCCTTAAAGATTGGTTGCACCCGAGCATTAGCTCCTCCAGTGTCTTGCACTCATTCCTAGCTGCAGAGTCAAGGTCCCATGCCTTCTCCTCCCATCCATTCCTCTGGTTCTCAATATCCCCGATATCCCTTTCCAAAGCCAGGATCTCCCTTTTTATCCTCTCTGCATCCCTGGCATTAATCCCTTGCTCCTCCACCCTCTTCTTCAACTTCTCGTTCTCTGCACAAATCATCTCCTTTTCTGCAACCTCAGTCTCCAGGGCTTTCTCCTTCTCCTCTAACAACTTCTCCATCACCATCATACGCCCTTCTAACTGTTCAATCATGGCATGGAACTTCTTTACATCTTCCTCCCATGCACTCTTTGTCATTCTCCAAGACCTCTCTCTTTGATGGCCCCGTCTTCATTGCCTCCAAACTTCTCCTCTTGAGCCTTCACATTCGCCTCCAAAACATTCTCATTCTCAATCAGCCGCTCCCTTTCTTGTTCCAACTCGTGCTTAAATTGATGATCCAATTCATCCACTTGATCATCTTTTCTCCTAAGGTAAGGAAAATAACTCTCAATTAGTTCAATTCCTTACTCTCTAAAGCAGGTGGTTGAGCCGAACCCAACCGATGATCATCAAATTTACACAACTGAACAAGTCAGTGAATTGCTGCAAGTAAACTAGGCCAAGAATGAGGTGTCCCAGGGGCACGTAATGCAGATTTGTTCAATTTTACGGGGCAATTTAGGGATTTCAGTAGGGTTTGGAGATTATATTCGAGTTTATGCGACTCTAATGAGGAAAATTCAAATCGAGAGAGAATAAGTTTTAAGATTTCAGTGATATCTTTGGCAGAAGGGAGGGATGCTTTGAGAGCGAAAGGGAGAGCATGAGAGGAGAGATAAGCATTGATCGTACACATAGTAGAGGCTTGATAAGAATGATCGGAGTTGGGGATAGTCGAGGATCAGGAGTTGACACCGATAGATGAAGGCCGCTACTGGCAAAGCTTGTGCCGAAATCTCGCCCGCCAGTGGAGAGGAATTTCCATGGATCCTTGGTGGTCAGATTTGGCGGTGGATATCGCTGATTCTCATTGTCAGAAATTGTGGAAGTTCCGCTTTGCAATTGAGAAATAGGGTTTCATTCTTCTGGACGATCTAAATGTATTTTTGGATAAATGAGTTTTACCCCAAAAAAATCTGTTATAAATTTTTGTGATAATTTAATGTTATGGACTCTATAATTTACTTTTGGTAAATTTTTCTCCAATCTTATTAGGCAGTAGTGAGGCCCAAGATGTTGGATAATGTAAAGGGGGAAATAGAAATGTTTGATATTTCATAGAATCCCAACAGATTTAATAAATTAATTATAAGGAGGTAAAGATATATATTCCTCAACAGTCTAACAGACACCCTACGGCATACAACATATACAATAATAGCAAATCTCAAACGATTCCGTTGGTATCTTTTTTCCATCAGAAACATAATCCCTTAATTTGTGGGTTTGTTTATCTTTTAAACAACAATTGAAATATGCTTAAATGATACACTAATCTGTTACCTTTTTTTTTTTAATAGACAAAAACGATCTTAAAAAAGTTGAGCAGAGTCGTTTAAAAATCCCTAAAGTAAGCTGAAGTAGACAAAGTTGTTTTTTATGATAAAGAAAAGAAGGAAAACAAGCATCTGGAATAATGAAAAAGGAAAAGTAAAACGAAGGGCATATTAACCTTGACTCTAGACTACTAATTTGAAATTAAGCTGGATTCTACTTTTTTGTGTTATATTCAGGATAATTACACAACGTATAGTGCTTAAGAAACTCATGTAAAAAAATGTGGGTGAAACGAATTACATGTCCAAGGATGTCGCATTTAAAAATGAAGAAAAGCTACAATGACTGCCTGGATTTTTGTACTGGACTAACTTCCTTCTTAAGAATGTACATTAACATGTTCTATCGTCCTTGCGACAGCGAAGAACTGTAACTCATTAATAGAACATCTGTCGTTATCTTTGGCAGTTCCGTCAAGATCCAAGTATGTTTCAAACTTATATGTGGGTTGGGTAGGATTTGAGCATTTCATTTCACTGTTTAGCATGAGAATTATGTCAGCCATGGTAGGACGGTCCCTAGGATGCTCTTGAACACAGAGAAGGCCAACGTGTAGGCATCGCGTTATCTCTTCCGGAGAAAATGAGTTGATCAATGTCCCATGCATAAAGTCTAATCCCCTTTCTTCACTCCATAATTTCCATGCCTGCAATAGTCATAAGTACTGTCATGAGGCTCAATATATAAATATGAGTGAAGTTGATCAAGACAGTATCAGACAGAGAGTGTGCTAACATAATTCAGGAGGTTAAGGTTTTCTTCAACGTAATGGAAACTTGAATTCTTCTTGCCACTTATAATTTCTAATAACAAGACTCCGAAGCTGAAGACATCAGATTTCTCGGAGAATACCCCTCTCAATGCATATTCAGGAGACATGTATCCGCTGCATTTGTTGTCCAAAATATATTAGTGCTTTCCAAGACATTTTTATGATTCAAAGTTGGATTTTATAGAGGGTATCAGGATGAGGATACCGATAGTGACATGTTAAGTGGAGATTCTAAAC
This sequence comes from Withania somnifera, assembly GCA_039654485.1. Lineage (NCBI taxonomy): Eukaryota > Viridiplantae > Streptophyta > Magnoliopsida > Solanales > Solanaceae > Withania > Withania somnifera. The sequence continues at coordinate 14,922,908 of JBDJHY010000049.1, read as the reverse complement.
TTCTATGAATTGAGAAGTACAAACATAAGGTTACTTACTATGTTCCAGCTACTCGGTGAGTATGCACTAGTTGCTGCTGCTTTTGAAACGTCCTTGCTAAACCAAAGTCTGAAATTTTTGGATTCATCTCCTCATCCAAAAGGATATTGCTTACCTTCAAATCCCGGTGGATAATGTTCAAACAGGAATCTCGGTGCAGATATAATAGCCCTCTAGCAACACCTTGAATGATGTTGAACCGTTTAGGCCAATCCAGCAGATCTTTTTGTGATGCATCTGATCATTAATGTGCAAACAGTAAATTAAAATATCACCTCCAAGAACCCCTTAGACAAGTTGTACATGATGGCAACTGTATTTTCAGCCATCCAGGTGCATTTGTGTTCTAGGAAAATCTAGCACCGCGAAAGCTTTATTCTGACTCTAAGAGATGGAGAAAAGAATTAGAAGAGAGGAAAACAGGAGCAGCTCATACCAAAGAGAAACTTATCCAAGCTTCTGTTTGGCATGTACTCATAAATTATGAGAAGTTCTTCCCCCTCTATGCAACATCCCAGGAGTCGTACAAGATTCCTGTGCTGGAGTTTTGATATCAGCACGATTTCATTCTTGAACTCCTCTATGCCTTGCCCCATTCGATTAGAAAGTCTTTTAACTGCTATTTCTTGACCACCTTTTAGCTTCCCCTAGCAGAGTCCATCAATTAAAAGTCAAATGATCAGCACATATATTCTACAAACCCCTCCCCTCCCCCAAAAGAAATAAAAAAAAGGGGAAAGAGTCTAGAGTTCATCATTTTAACAATCAAATCCAATATAGTGCAAGTCCTATGATGGATTCGTTGTGTATTTGATCACATATCAGATTAATTGCTTGAATAAAAGTGTAGCTACCTTGAAAACTGGACCAAATCCTCCTTCACCAAGTTTGTTTTCTTCTTTGAAGTTGTTTGTTGCTGCAGCAAGTACCTCAAATTCAATCAGTCGAAGTTCAATTGGATCTTCTTTATTTAAATTGTCAACCCAGAAACTTTCAATTGTGTAGTCTTTTGAAATGTAGCATGAATCCCCCAGACTAAAGCTTCTGGCTCCTTTTATCTTCTTTCCTGTTAAAGTAAATAATTCTAAAGATCAGGCTAGACATAGGTTGTGTAGCTGTGTCGGCAAAACCGTTAAAGGTAGTTTGATTTGTCACAAGTACTTTTTTTTCTCTTGTTAGCTTTAGGGAGGACATATATCATTACCTGTTTGGTGAATCTTGTGCTTGAGCAAACAGAACAAAGCAAACCCCAAAAAGAGACAGGAAAATACTGCAGAACATATGATTAGTGCTCTTTTAAGCTTCCGCTTACCTGGAAAAACTGAAAAACATTTTAATAAACTACTGCAGTAGATGGATTACATCATGAAGTTAGCGTAAACCAAATTAATGTAGTAGTTACCTAACTCTGAGTAAGCAAGCCGAAGGAAAATATCTTCCCCAGAATACGAGTAATCCTGCATATCTAATAGATCACCAGACCACACCATACACCTAATTCCCGCCACATAAGCATAAGCAGTGCAAGAACAATTGTTTAAACACAATCTTTCACATTCACTTGCACTGTCTAGGCGGAAAATAGCAGCAAGATCAGGCAGTTTTAGTCCACTAAGCTTCAAAAATCTGTCCTGCAGTCCAACCCCTGGCGACGATCTATTTCCCTTTTGCTGACATAGTAATTCAGTTCGCCTCACACAACCATTTATCCAGTTTCCTTTGCTCCATTCATCACTAGACTGGGGCACAAACCCTCTTAAGCAGCTGCAAATTGGGAACTTTTTCCTGCTGCAGACTGCTGAAGGTCCACATGTGTTATATATATCACATGGTGGATGTACCATTGTAGCGTAAAGTTCCCAAGCTGGAGCTCCATCGGTCCACTTGACAACTTGAATAGACCCTGTAGACTGAAGTTCTGCGAAAGTTAGGAATGAAGTATTTGGAAGAAAGGTGAAATATGTAGTTCCCTCTTGAAATTCTTGCTGAAAAACAAACTGAACTATATAGCCTGCTGAATCTATGCAGGGTAGACCAATGAACTTCAGTCCATTCCACTCCCCGGTTCTGTAGTAGGGAGTAAATTTGTTCCATGCGAAAAACTGAGGAGAAATTTGCTCCGAGATTCCTATTGAAAAATTTCCCGGTGAGGGGTCATTTTCCTTCCGCCAAGACGACAAGAGCCATCTCTTCCCAGTTATCCTGTTAAAACCTATTTTCATTCCTGGCAAGAAAGTGTCACAAGGATAATCGAAACTCTCAAAGAAGCATTGTCCTGAGACATTATCTTTTAGAACCAAATTCCCAGAGTCAAGGAGAACAACTTCAACTGTGTTATTATTAGGGACAGACACATTGCTTGACCAGACAACATTCTGTATACCATCAAGAAGCACCAAGTTTCCATTTTCGCTAATTGTTAGACTCGCAGCAGAATCAGAAACTTTAAGTGGACTCTCTCTATTTGCAACCCACACAACTTTAGTAGGAGGGATGTTTTTAAACCATATCCCAAGGTAACTTTTATTGGAATTGGAAGGTGTAAAGAATCCTAATTCAAACACCTGACTAGCAGAATTTAATGTTTCCCCTACTAAGAGTTTTTGGGATTGCAGTATGATGTCTGAGGCATTACAGTAATATGATTGAACGATACTGTAAGAAAGAACAGTTATCAAAAGAATTTTCCAAGCTGTTCTGAATTCCATTTTCTTAAATGGACTTGTAAAACATCACATAGCACTTAACGAGTCCCCGTTCAATTTACAATAACCAAATAAAGGGGCTAGAAACAAGAATGAACATAGTTGGAATTCTCCAAGTAATTTAGACTTGGTGACAAGTTATTTTCTTAAAAGGTATCAAGTCTATCAGAATGTCCAAAAAGCTATTCAAAACACTCTTGGATAATAATTTATATTTATATTTTTTACGTTTTCTAATATTATATGTTAGATAAGAATGAGTATTAGAAGTCAAATTAACTTTCTTCCAGATACCCTATTTCTAAACATATGCATAGTTGGGAGTAAAGTCACTAAAACTTGTCTTACTTGATCTGTGCTTATATGGACTAAAGACTAAAGTCAGAATAAAGATGTTATCTTTAAAACAGTAATTTAAGAAGAAGAAGAAGAAGAAAAAAATAAAAAAATTGGCTGACCTCACCTGAATAGAGCAGTACTTGGTCAATTTCTCCTTTCTACCTCATCAAGTCCCGATAAGAGGGGTTGCACCGATGATAAACACCCTCTACCTTTAGCCCTGAGGTTGTGATTTCGGAGTAAAAACAATGGGAGATCTTAGGGAGGGGTACCAACTCTACAATATACTAATAAAACACTCCCCCTTCATTAGATTTCAAATTTGACACTGGTTTTCTTCTTAAAAGGAATAGTCGGACTGCAGTATGAAAATTGACTCACTTAATTTTTATGGAATTCGGAAGATAGAAGTATGATATCTTTTTTTAAAAATAAAATTTATATTTTTAAAATGAGAAGGTATTAAATTTATAGTATTTAAGAGCGAAAATAACAAGTAGCGTAAACATTTGAAAAGAATTGTTCGATTTTCTTAAATACAAAATAATGCTGTCATACTTTCTGGAATGGGAGGAAAATTGTTTTAATCAATCTCACCAAATTCCTGGACATGAACCGAACAGTAAGAGAAAAAGGGGTTCTCTGGGTTTTAGGGAAAGATTGAGCTGAAGTTGGGGGGTTTTTCCCTTCTGAACAAAGCACAGGCTTTGGCCACCACAGTTATCCATCGAGTAGAGACAAAACTCTGATTTTTAGATTGTTGTTCGGATTGAGTTAAGGTATCATTTGGACAAAAGTTGTGTTTCTCAGGCATGTCCTGCCATTCATTTCTTTTCCTTTGAAGAGGATTGATGAAATGTACTCCCTGTTATAGATTTTACTTGGCTTACACACCCATTTTTTAAAAATACTTATGAGCATAATAAGCGCTTCTGGCTCTTGTTTAATCTTGGGCCTTTTAAGACCATTAAGGTGAACTCTTGTACTCTTGAACTTCTTATGATAGTGGTTCTTCTTTTGTTGTGTTTGTACTTTGAGGCTTGAGAGGATTACCTAATTCTTTTCGATCCGGATTTGGGTTGATTTATTTGGGGTTGAAAAATATATTAAAATTATTTTATTTTAAATTTTATATTTAAATTATTAAAAATATTAATTTCACACACAAACTATTACTCATGTTTAAAAAACACAACTTAAAATGATATTTATATTCTACTTTCCCTATAACTTCAAAAATGTTGCCAAGCAATGATTCCATCATTAGTTTTTTCTTTTTATTGAAAATCTACCTCACAATTCTTTCTGACCAAAAACACAAAATATAATTTCAGAAGTCCAGAAATTCAACAAATAACAAATCTACAAGTCATAACACAAAATCGTGTCTCAACATAATGTTCCAAGCAAAATGAAGGCTAATTAAACAACAAAGTCTTCGTCTTCTGCTTGCGACTGCCGGATTTGGCGGGCTTGGAATATGGTGGAGGAGCCTTGTCCTTCTTAGGTCCTATTGATGCCGGAAGTTGCTTAAGGGTAGGGGTGAGGGGAGGGGCAGTGTAGCGGAGGCTAGGAAAACTTTCATCATTAACTTTTAACTAATACTAATAATTTAATTTAATTATTGTAAAGATGGAATTTTTTGTCCATATGAAATGTCACGTGACAAGATTTTTAAGAAAAATGGAGAATATACACATACTACCTTATGTTTATTTGAGGGTGTTTCTCAAATTAACGAGTGATAGTGATTTTGATAGTTTAAATATGAAACTAGAAAAAAAAATAGTTTAGGCGAATTTTGATACTTCACTCTTTACTTATGATGTTTAGTATTAAGTCTTGAAAAATAACTAATTAATATTAAAAGTAAAATATGAAAAAAAAAATTTAATTATTTTTACTTGATATGTATAAGTAATAAGTAATCTGGAAATTTGAGGAAGTATGTCCTGATTGGAATAGTAGAATTTAACATTTTCTTTTTGTGATGTTATTATAAGATAAGCTACTGTTAGTGCTTATGCATTGTTCAAGGAGCATAAAGTTGTTTGGAACCTCCAAACGAATACCTTGGGAGATCTATAATCCTACTAATTTTGATTAGTTGAAATCCAAATCTCCATATTTAAGCAGCCCCCTTTTTGATGGTGAAGTTTGAATTTGACAAAGTTCAGCTCTGTATAAGATAGAATAGGTCATTCCCTTTTGATATATAAGAAAACAATTTATGAAAACTCAAGAGTTGAAGATTTCTTCCATATTTGAGTTTCATGCAACAAGCACAATCACCACAAAATTGTCACTGATATATTAAATAGTAAATAATTCTATTTTCCCTTCTGTCTCAATTGGAGTACAAGCCGATATCCCTACATATAGTTCGATTTATGCAGAACTTGGTAATAACTATTGCTTGTGTTTCAACGGACGTACTAGTTCTCAAGCTTCAGAAAAACTGCAAAATGGGGCTTGCATATAATTCTGTCCCTTGATTATGTGACAAGTGGTGCTTGCTCGATTAGTGGAGCATCTCCATCTACAAACAGTAACGAGAAAACCTTCAGCCATACTGATTGAACAAGTTGTGACATATCTTTCTTTCAGCTTGCAGAGATGAACCACCTATAAACAAGATCTGCTAAAGTCTATCTAGCTAACAAAAAATTATGAACATGGTTCCAAGTATAACTTTAACATAGCTACATTTCTTGATCCCATCCTCTTCAAATGAAGCAGGTATGTAACAAGGAACAAGATAACCAATCATCTACCTATTAGAACACTGACTGTGACATTGTTGGAAGATGGCAAATCCTGATCCCCATGCCATATATCTTCATCTGCAGATCTTCTCATTGAGGTATAAGTAGGTGGCCTAGGCAAGGGCAATCTTTCATTGTCAGTTTCCAACACCAATACCACAGAAGACATGTTTGGTCTGTGAACGGCCAAATCTTGAACACAAAGCAATGCCAAGTGTATACATCTCATTGCTTCATCGTGTTGACAGCCATCCCTAATCGAGCAATCCACTAGGTCCATTGGTCTACCTTCATGCCACTTCGCCCATGCCTGAAACATTTTTCACCAGAAAAATATGAGAAACATGGCCACTCTGTCGTTGCTCATCACACAAGAAAATTAGCCCCATTATTCAAACAGCTTGTTCTGGAATAGAAGATTGAAATAGTGGAGAAAATTATTCAGACTTACGTATCCAATGATGCCTGAATGCTCATCTGCCCGAAAGCTTGTATTTCTACGCCCACATATAATTTCAAGCAATAGTATGCCGAAACTGTAGACATCAGACTTTCCAGAGAACAGGCCTTCCATTGCATACTCAGGAGCCATATATCCACTGTGCTTAGCAACATGGTACAAAATGAAATGGATTTAGAGCCAGCAATTGAAATTAGAGTTTCTTAAAAGATTTAAAATTCAATGATACTTACTATGTTCCTACGACCCTATTTGTATTTGCTTCATTTTGGTTTCCTCCAAATATTCTGGCCATGCCAAAGTCTGAAATCTTGGGGATCATCTCTTCATCCAATAGAATGTTACTAGCCTTTAGATCCCTATGGATTATTCTAAGCCTTGAATCTCTATGGAGATACAGTAATCCTCGGGCAATTCCTTCAATAATGTTGAAGCGTTTTCTCCAGTCTAACAGGGATTTCCTAGCAGTATCTGTCAAAGTTTAACAGCCAGTACAATTGTTGGTGTTTATCTCAATGAGATGTGTTGCTATAGTACATCTAAGGAAGCAGCAGAAATTATTTTGATAGAATTTCCTGATCTTACCAAATAGAAATGTATCTAAGCTTTTGTTTGGCATGTACTCGTAAATCAGCATTTTTTCTTCTCCTTCAACGCAGCAACCCAAAAGTCTAACAAGATTTCTGTGTTGTAATTTCGCTATTAGAGTGATCTCGTTCTTGAACTGCTCATCACCTTGTCCAGACTTTTGTGAAAGTCTTTTTACAGCAACTTCTTGACCACAAGGCAGCGTTCCCTAAAGATTTTAAAACATTAACTTTACTCCAAAACAAGGCCATATACTTCCTCGTAATAAAACATCAAGATTGAAAGTTTACCTTGTAAACGGGGCCAAATCCCCCTTGACCAAGCTTGTTTGCAAGACAGAAGTTGTCAGTAGCTGTGGCCACCATGCTGAAGCTGAAAAATGCTAATTCTGAACCATTTCCTTGATGCCCTTCAGCATTGGGATCGCCTGGTCCAGAGAATTCCGCGGAGAACTCTCCACTCCTAATAATATGGTTTTCGGGAATTTCGTTGGTCCTCTTGGATACTGAAAATTGGATGTCAAAGTTATAAGTACAACATGGAACACTTAATAAATGTAACTAGTCAAGTCAGAAAGGTTTCTGCATCAAAATTTACCTCGTTTTCTGGCCCTGTACCTACATAATAGCCAAATAGTCACCATAACAACGAAAGCCAGAGCTACTGGAACTGATATTACAACAATCTTAATTATCCTTTTTTTCTTACCTGTTTCAAAAGATAATCAAAGGAATAAAAATCAAGAATTAGAAAGGCTCATCGTTCTTCAACCACAAGGAAGAAAAAGATATATCCACGCCTAAACTTTGAGCTTACTACTAATAAAAACAAACATTAAAACTATTTGTTCTGAATCAAAACTACTTTGGACATAAATTTGTATAATTGCACGAATAAGAAGAGTGGTAAGTGGTTCAGGAATTTAGCAGAGTAATGTCCTTACCAAATTCAGAAGGATCAAGGCGAACAAACAGAGTGTTCCCACCTTCCTCAAAATGCTCTATATCAACTAAATCGTCACGCCATATCATACAATTGATTCCTCTGACAAAAGCATAAGCATTGCAGGAACAATCGTTCAAGCACTTGGTTCTGCACTCGTCTATGTCTGCATTTGCAATATCAGCATAATCAGGCAATTTAATTCTGTGAACTTCCAAGAATCCATCATTTGTTTCACTATCATTCCGGGATATACTGCTATTGATCCTGCATTCCAATTCTGTCCTCCTAATACATCCTCCTGTTCGATTCCCAGCATGCCACTGCTCCCGAACACGTGGTACAAATCCTTCTAAACAAAGGCATACTAGCTTATCACATTTCGCGAAATTCCCACAAAAGTTATACAAGTCACAACCATCTTCTGGCCTAGATTGTAATGTATTCCATTTCCCCTTGTCTTCGTTCCACCTCTGTTGCAGCTCATTTCCAGTCACAGTAAGCTGAAACCTCACCAAAGAAGATTCGTTTGAGGCACTGTAAGTGAAGAATAATCTACCATCCTCGACGTTATTAATTTTGAAACCAGAAAAGAAAGTAGATCTAGTCACATTCGGAACACCAGTGAACTCCACTCCATCAAAATGTCCACTCCTCCATCGTCTATTCGGTCCGTCCCATATAATAATCTGAGGTGCTCCACGAGGATCAACTCCCATTGAGTACCTTCCAGGTGAAGGGTCACTCTCATTTGTCCAAGAACTGAAAATTTTTTGCTCTTTGCCTTGTCTCTCCATGAAAACTTTCATTCCAGGCAAAAAGGTGTCTGTAGGATTCAAGAAGCTCTCCCACAAGACAGAATTTAACCTTGCAGCTTCCCTGTCATAGTTAACGATGACAAGATTGCCATCATCAAGTAGACAAGCCGTAGAATTTCTGGTTTCCACAGAAACATTAGATGACCAAAGTAAATCCCTCTGTCCATTCTTAACAACCAAATTCCCAATTTTGTCTATTGAACAGGTTTGTCCCTGTTGGCAACCCAAATAACTGTCTTTACTTTTACATCACCGTACCATATACCAAAATACCTATTACTAGAACCTGTAGGACTAAAGAACCCCATAACAAAATCCCCTCCTTTAGAAGTGATGTTATCACCATCTCTTAGAACCTCTCCCATTGTAACTCTGTCATCAGCTAAACAGAATGAGGAGAAACAAGAAAGAATGAAAAGAAACAAGAACCAAAAATGAAATCTAAAGCCAGTGGCCATTCAAGAATTTGGAAATGGTTATGCCAGAATTCAAGAATTGAGAATCTGTAGAAGAGGAGGAGGAAGTTGGAGTTTAAGCAAAAGAGAATAGTAAAGGGTAGAGAAAACAAAAAAGAAGAAGGTTCTAATGATCCGCGGATTGGTTGGCTAAGTAAGAATAATATTAGGAGTTGAGAAAAATTGACCTGCAAAGGTCGTCCGTATATATATATGTAGTTGAAGATTCTTTTTCTTTTGTCTGACCATTTACCAACCGCCTTACTTCTGTCCCCACAACTGAGTTTCTGCTTTTTAGTAGTTGACTAGGAAGAAGAAATGCCTTGATTTCAGTAAATATAGTACTCCACAAGGACTACTTGCTTGAAAACGTGTGCAAAGACGAACTTACTCATGGTAAATCCTACTTTATTTGAACTAGAGATACATGTCATATGTTAAAAAGCTTCTTTGGATCGTCTGGTCTAAAACCTTCGGTAATATATATACATATATTAAAAGTTGATATGTAGGCTTATGCTACGTAAAATATTGATATTAGAAAATTATTAAATATTTTTTATTTATTTATTATATTAATTATATTTTTATTTTTATTTATTATTTTTAGCATATCAAGAATATTTTTTTATATTTTATTTTGAATTATTTATTCCTCAAATTATTTTTCAAAATATAAAACTGTACATCAAATTAATATGAGTATTGTAGTAAAATACTTACTTTCATTGTTATTCTTTTAAGGAGCATGTAAAATTTAAGTGGACAAGTAAAAAAAATAAATGGAGTGTATAGAATGAGACTTAAAAAAAAGGACTAACAAAGAAATTAAATTTCATGGATTTGTAAAGCGGGAGTATAAGGCAGACAATGTTAACATAATTAATAAATAAATAAATAAACTTTTAACTTTGAATCTTCTTTGTGCCCCTTTTATCTTAGGTCAAATAAAAAATTTCTTTTTTATTTTAAGAATAATAATTGCACTTTTGGACTTTGATTTACTGATGAATTCTAAATTTGATTGTTATAATATTTGACTAAGCAATAAAATAATTGATATGTTTTTTGATTCATTAATATAAAAAAATAACCTCTTTATCTCACCTATGAAGTAGTATTGTATATTTTATTTTTTTCAGAACCCACTTTATGATAATTTATTGGGTTGTTATTGTTATTGTGATTGTGATTCATTTATATAGAAAATATGTAGTTTTTGGACTATCTCTAATCTATGTACTCTAAAATATGAAGTAATAACACAAAAATAATAATACATTAATAATTTAATGTCTACCACATAATAGTTTGGTAAAATTGTAAAGACTTCAAATTTAATAATACATGGAAAATTGAATGTTTTAGCACATATTTTTTTGTTAAAGTTGTGAAGATTAATAATCGTTGGGATCAAAAGCACACATATCACTTAATTAGAGAGTTAATAGGCCTAACTACAAGGATTAAAGTTTGTTGAATATTTGAGAGACTAAAAGTGAATTTCCCTTTTTTTAAGTACTTTCACTACCCATATTTAACTTAGCACACTCTTCAAAAATAAAAAATAATTATCTTATTAGCTATATATTATCTAAATATTGAGAAATGAATAATATTAATAACAAAAATAAAATAAATACAAACAAGTAATAATTATTTCTTAATTTTTAAAAACAAACAAGTAAAATTGATCAATTACTTCTATTATACTAAATAAATAAAAATGAAAATGGATGGGATAAAACTTTTGGGGAGTGATAAGGGATGGCTTTGCTACTTTTGGTTCGGGAAAATATAATTGGTTCAAATAGAGTTTTGTCATAAGCTGAACTGCTATTCTAGGAAAGTGCTCCATCTCAAACTATTATGTTATTTTTAAAAGTGATTATTTCATATTCGTTATTTTAGGAGTTTAATATAAAATTAATTATTATTTATTTTACATTAAATAATTATTTTCAAAGATTATAAACACTTCAATTATAAATATATGATACATAAAGTAAATATTTGATGAAGCGAAATTATATAATAAATTAGAATAAAATAGTCAAAAATCCTCTTAATTAATATTTTTTCTAAGAGACGCGTGAGAGAGAACCACGGTAAACATTTGAAATGTAAGAGATATTTTCACTCACACCTTAAAATATAAGATATATTTTCACTAAATTATCTTTAGTTAAATAATATTTCTTTTTAAATCATATAAATATATAATTTACTTATTTAAATAAAAATCAATTTAAAGAAAGTTAATTTTAATTATATAAACAATTATTTATATTAAATCAAATATAAAAACTAAAAACATCATATAATATGAATGGAAGAAAGTATTATTATGGTGAGGTGAAGAGTCAATTTTGCCGAGACAAAAAACCCAGTGTCGTATAAGTGCTCACATTTGGACAAAAGTATAAAGAAGGATAACAAAGATCCTACTGCCATCAAAGACGGTGGACCGTCGTCCCAAGCATTCCACTGCCATACTTGGCAGAAAGGCCCAGATTTCATAATCTAAGAGACAACGGTCTCTTCTTCGAGACGACGGGCCGCCGTCTAACATGACGATTACCGTCATCCTACATGGCGGTACCGGCTTCCAAATGAGACTTCATCTCCAATAGGAATTGAAGGCATTGTCCAAGACAGTAGCCAATACACAACACGGTGTAACCCATCCTAGAAGGAGGTGGGTCACTTGGGCTGTTGTTACGGGTTTTTCTGCTAAAATTGGTCCACTTTTGGAATGCATATAAATAGGATTTTTGAAATCTAGAAAAAAATACAGATAGAGAGGAAAAAACATGGGAGAGAAACACTTAGAGTTGTATACAAATTTTTCTGAGCTGATGTTGAAATGTGATCTTAGAATAAGGTTTTGATTGAAGAAATTTATATTTATTTGAGGGGTTTTAATTGTGTAATTCTTGAGGATGACTGGATATGATCCCTTTAATTTCTTCTTTCTTTTCTATGCAAAAGATTTAGCTAAACATAAAGGATCTTTTCCATAAACGGAGAGTTAGAGAGAGGAAGAGGCCCTATCATCAAGGTTATTTCAGTGGTAGAGGTTCTGGATCTTGGGGTAGGACCCCTTTTCAGCCACAAAAGGAAGGGTTTTCGAGTCGTCTTGTTCAGGCATTTATGCAGATTTCTGATATTGGTTCTTCAGGTCGTGGCGGTCATTGTGGTTCATCTTGTTCTTCTCCCCAGTCCGTCCGTATACTTGTGATGCTATGGCCATATTTCAGTAGAGTGTCCTCAGAGAGGTGTTATTCATCCAGTTGCTCAGCCTGCAGTTTCTCCACTTCCTATTCTTGCATAGCCTAAGGGCCTTAAACACCTGTGTCAAGTCAGTTGTCGTGACCTTCTTCAGATCAGCCCGTAGCTGAGCCACAGTATCTATCATGTCCTTCCAGGCCTCTAGTGTAATATTAGCACCCCTAGCTTAGGCCTGTTGGCCCTCTTTCAATGTGGCCCCAAAATCACTAAGCCTCGACCCGTATGCAGAGGAGCTCCGCTGGGCAACACAGAGTCAGGAGCCCACCATGCAAACTAAGGCAAATATAATAGAGATGATCACGTAAAGGGGTATCTTGAGACCTAATCCCACTAGACCCAATCATGGATGTATTTTGAACTGAGCGAGTCAACCCTTCAGCAAGTAATCGTGCATCCAAATCCTGCAGGTATCTGAACATCTCTACGTGATCATCTCCCATTGTAGCTACCTCAGTCTGCACGATAGGCTCCTGACTCTATGCTTCCCAGAAGAGCTCATCTGCATACTATTCAAGGCTCGATGATTTTAGGGACACATTGAGAGAGGTCCAACAGGCCCAAGCTATGCTGGCTCCTCTGCATACTATTTAAGGTTCTAGTATTACACTCGAGGCCTGGTAGGACATAATCAATGTGGTGGCTCAGTTGTAGGCTCATCTGCACTGCAACTAACTTGACACAAATGTTTGGGGCCCTAAGGCTATTCAGGAATAGGAACTGGCAACTGCAGGCTGAGCAACTTGATGAATAGAACCTCTATGAGGAAACTCTACTGAAATATAGCCCATAGCACCACAAGTATAACAGGTCCTATAAGGACAAACTAGGCGAGAAGAACAAGATGAACCACAATGGCTGCCATATCTTGAAGAACCACTACCAGAAGTCTTCATAGATATCTGAACAGGATGACTCGGCTTCCCCTACTGCTGTGGTTGAGAAGGGTCCTACCCCAAGATCCAGAACTTCTACCACTAAAATGACCCTGATGACGGGGCCTCCTCCCCTCTTTTTAGTCCAAATATGTGCACTTAAGATCCTTTTTCCTTGGTTTTCCTGAATTCACACTATTACATGAAAAATCAACCAAGTAAACATTAGAAATGATCAAAATAGTTAAGAAGACAAGCATTTTCGTGATATTTTTTGGATTAATGAGTGGTACTTTTGCCACTCATTGACACCCCAACTTAAGTCTTTGCTCGTCCTCGAGGAAATCAACCAACCAATGAGAAAAGTATCCAATAAATGGTGCTAACTTGCTATCCATGTATTTACATCTTTTGAAAACATTCATGCCCCTATAATGAAAACAATGGCGCTAGCTTACAA
>JBDJHY010000049.1:14814516-14828212 GCA_039654485.1 Withania somnifera | reverse complement strand
CCAAAAATTAATTTTATATTCACTGCAACTGCTCCTATTGAATGAACGTGAAGGAAAAAATCTACAACATGCATGAAGCATAATAGACAATTAGTTCCAAATACAGTGAGCCTTAAAAAGGATAGAGGGAGAAAAATAATGATAATAAGGAGGCCATATGCTTTTGAAGAGCCTTTACGACATAACACTTCGTGAAAACTTATGAAAGGTTTAGGTACCTGAAAATAATGAAGTAATAAGATATCAATAAGTTATGTCGCATAATAAGCCGATACAAAATGATATCTCTTCGATGATATATTTAAAACAATATGGTGCAATATTGTAAATGAATATGAGGATCTGAATTCTACGTTTTATTAAGCATGTTGACATAGAAATGTTTATCAAATGTATTGATGCATTTTGGTAAGTATAAAGCTTATTTGACTTGCACTGCAGACACTAGAAGATGTCACACATTTGATATTGGATGTTGTCATTTGACAAATTTATATGAAATATCCTGAAGGATTTAAAATTTTGAAGTATATACAAGTTCTTGCAAAACTTGTTAATAATCCTCACATGGATTAAGTCAATTAAGGTTGATATAGTAGAATCACCTTAATGACGCAGGGTATAAAATGACTTTATTTACGCTTGAGTCATTATGAAAATTAAAATATTTCATATTGTTGTGCAAGTTGATGATTTGAATTGGAATTCTTGAAAATTTTCCACAAGCAAGATTATTTGCTGAAAGAAGTTGAAATGAGAAATATGCGGATTGGTCCTGAGGTACCGTATCTTATGCAAATGATGTTTTTATACACCTTCTTAAAATTATGAGAATGATATAGTTATACTCCTATATGGATACATTAAAATGAAATTACTTGCATATTGCAAATAAAAGATCTCCGATATGGATATGTTTATTCTAACAAATGTTGTTAAGATTTTGCTGGCCATGAAATACAAATATTTGAAGGAAATACAAATATTTAAAGGATATACACAAAGTTTGATTTCAAACTATATGTGTTCATTATATTGGTGTTGCGATATCATTCATTCATTTAAGAGGACTGTCAGTTATGACTACAATTCAAAATGCGATCCTCTTTAAGAAAGATTCCAATATTGTATGAAGGTGATGTCACTTGCATAACTCAAGTCAAAGAAGCATATGCCAAAGAAGATAAAATGAAGTACATCTTTCTATACACTCGATCTCCTAGAGAGTGGTAGTGACAAATGAGCAACAAATTTATTCAGGTGAAGAAATGATTGATTTGTTCATCAAGTCTTTTATCAACTCCAACTTTCAAGAAAATGTTGCACAAGATTGAATTTCGAAGATTCAAGTTTTTGAGTTGATGTACGTATATTAGAGGAGTTAGTATGTGCTGTACTCTTTTTTCCTCACAAGATTTTATCCGTATAGGTTTTCCTTGTAAGGTTTTTAATGAGGCAACCAAAATTTATGTGTATTCTTTTTTCCTTCGCTAGAGTTTTTTTCTCTTTTGGGTTTATAATAAGGTTCTAACAAGATACATTATCTATCAAATAGATATTCAAGGAGGAATGTTATAAATATTTTTATAACAAGTGAATATCTACTTATATATTTCCTCCATTGTAATTCATTTTCAAGAAATCCCAAAAAATCATCAAGAGAAATAAGAAACTCCCTTTTTTCTCTGCTTTATTATTCTTTTTACTATATTATTTCATAATATAACAATATTCAAGTATTTTCCAAGCAAATAAGCAACCTTGAAAAGTGGCCTTTCCTAAGTTTATAGAAAATATAAACATTTGTGTCGCCACAGAAGTGCATAGAGAAAGATGCTTTTGATTCACTAAAAGATCAGCACTCGAATAATTGAGTTGTTATTTGATGTGTTGATGGACTTCTATGGTTTTTCAGTTTTGGAACATATACCCAAATTGACATTTTTCTTTGGCCATTTATTAGTTCTTAATCATGAGAAAAGTCACAAGACTCAAAAACACATACTCTATTTTTGAATTAATTATACATTTTTGTATTTGCATATTTCAGGGGTCATGTACAAATCTTTAATCTTGAGGGAGTTCTCTAATTTTTGGATTCATATACAAAATTTCTAAAGCAATTTGTATTTGGATATATAATTTTTAATTTATATATTTAACTATTAAATTGTAGCTATATCCTGCAATTAATGCAAACTTTATCCATTGCCTAACTGTTAGTTACATCTGAAATACTTGGCAACAAAATAAGATGAAAAGTGGAATATTTAGGATGAACTTGTGTCAAGGCCCATATTCCTTTTAGATGGGCCTAAGCCCAGTATGAAATGCTGGACCCAAATCCAAATCCAAATCCAAATCAAGCCCTCAAATATTCACCCGCAGCCGCTTCCCTCTATCTTCTTCTCTGCTCAAATTTTAATTTTAACTGATCAAATCCTTTTCTCCTTTTGCTGTTCACTGCTAATAGGAAAACTAGGGTTTTGGGAGTGAATTATTTGTCTGTTGCACTGTACTAAGCTTAAATGGCTGGTAAGAAATCAGGTTCTAAATTAGGGAAACCCCCTACCAACAAGAAGCAAAAGAGGGAACCGAAGCCACTGGAAAAAGAGCAACTTTTTAGTGACACTGAAGTAACAGATGGGGATTTTCAAGAAGAAGAGGATATTAACTCAGATTCTGATGTGTTTTCTGACGTCGATGACCCTTTTGCTACTGATATATTAGCTACTTCTAATGCTGGTACTCTTTTTACTGCCATTCATAGAACGCCCTTGGTTCCAATTTATGTGGCACAGTTGGAATTTCGAGAGCGTAACCAATTTATTCTTTCACAAGAATTTCTTTATGTCTTTTGATTATTGTGATATGTAGTAACTTTTTTGTGTAGTATACAAATATATATATTTTATTTAAATAAAGCTTATTCTCCGTCAAATGTAAAAGTTTGAATCTCGATATTCCGACTATGCCACGTAAATTCAGCCGGAGTGGGACAGAAGGAGTATGATTTTAGCCACATTTGTGACTCACTAGCCCATTATGCTTTGTTTTGTTATATTTCTTGCAGATGATGGTTCAGATGTTAATTCGCATTCAGAAGAAGATTCTGATTCTGATGCAGATGATACTGATCTTGTAAGGAAGTCGAAAACTATTGATAAGGAAAAGGAAAGAGAAAAGAAGGAAGGTGAACTAGAACTGCAGCTCAATATCAAAGAAGAAGCTGATGAGTTCAGACTGCCAACAGCTGAGGTTTTTGCTTTAATGTTCAAGTTCTTGATTAGTGGTTTGCTTTGTCATAGACTCAAGCAGGAAAAAAATAATAATTATGAATGCCTAATTTGTTATTGTGTTCATAGGAACTTGCAGAAGAGGCACATAGACCCCCCAATCTCTCTAACCTCCAAACAAGGATAAAAGAGAGTGAGTTTCTTCACCTTAGTTGAGTTATTGTTTCTTCCCAGAAGTAAATTTATCAGTCAAATACAATAAAATACATGCAGTTGTTCGAGTTCTTTCAAATCTGAAGTCATTGAGACAAGAAGGTGTGACACGTAAGGATTACATTGATCAACTTAAAAGGGATTTGGCTTCGTATTATGGATACAATGAGTTTCTAATAGAGGCATTAGTGGAGGTAGTTTCCAACCCATAGTAGTCTAGTCTCTGCACCCTTTCCCTTTTCAAGTTGCATTTGTCATTTCAATGTGGATAATATGTGACCTTTCTGCAGTTGTTTCCTCCTGTTGAGCTGATTGAACTAATAGAAGCATTTGAAAAGCCCCGACCGATTTCTCTACGGACAAACACTTTAAAGGTCATGTTTTATCTGCCTCTTTTCTATCCTTACCTCTTATCCCTCTGATGATTAACTCATAATGGATTGCTTTGTCGGGATTTTCAGACTCGTAGACGGGATTTAGCTGGTGTTCTTCTTAATAGAGGTGTCAATTTGGACCCATTAAGCAAATGGTCGAAGGTACAGTTATGATTCTGTGTGTTTTGTTTGGGTTAGCCCATTACTTAGGTATCTGTTTGGATCTATTATTTCTTATTTTCACATTTATCCATACTTATTTCAGCATATGCGTTTATGACTTTGTAGGTTGGACTAGTTGTATATGATTCTCAAGTTCCAGTTGGTGCAACTCCTGAGTATATGGCTGGTCATTACATGGTATTCTGACATTACACTTTAAAAGTTGGCTTTTCTCTTAGTGTGCAACTGTAATGATTGCTTCTAACAAATAACTTGCTTACAGCTCCAAAGTGCGAGCTCTTTTCTGCCCGTAATGGCCCTTGCCCCTCAGGAGAATGAACGTGTTGTTGATATGGCGTAAGTAAATAACTTTGTGTCTAAATAGTGTTTGCTTCGGCATAAGTAAATAACTTTTTGTCTAAATAATGTTTGCTTCAACTGTCTTTTGTTGAATTTCTCTTATATGTATCAGTAAGAGTTAACAAATTGGATTTCTTAAAAAGTTGTCTGGTGCATAGTTAGATGGTCTAGGAAAAGGCTAATCGAAAAAGATAAAGCATCTGCTGTTCATCTTTCACTTGTAATTTCTCCTTTCTTTCTTAAAATCAGTAGATTTGTGTTGGATAGCTTTGCACTTTCTAAGGTTGAAGTTATGCACTTAAATATCTTTCTTTGAGTCAAAAGAAATCTGCAATTTTTTTTCTTGTTAGTTCAGTTAGCAGAAAAGTTGAACTTTTTGGTAACTTCTATTCTTCTAAAGTGGGCAATTTTTTCATGGTGTAGTGCTGCTCCTGGAGGCAAAACAACTTATGTTGCTGCACTGATGAAAAATAGCGGTATGTATTCATTACACAGTTAATTATGTTATATGTTTGTGAGTGAATCAATTTTCTCAACGATGCATCCATACTTTACGGATACCGATGGGAGAATGAATTTGAAACTCATCTTGCTTCCCTGGCGTTCGCTTTGATTATCTCCATCTCCTTATATAAGAATCTGTTATATTCCATTTCTTATGAATTTCATTTCTTGTCCTGCTTATTAATGAATTTGAAACTCATCTTGCTTCCCTGGCGTTCGCTTTGATTAGTTCCATCTCCTTATATAAGAATCTGTTATATTCCATTTCTTATGAATTTCATTTCTTGTCCTGCTTATTTGTAATTTTACCAAACTATGCTGGATGCTCTTGTTCTATTTGTCCTTGCGCTCAGGTACATCATTGTCGGTCAAAAGTAGCATATAATAACTTGTGTTTCCAATTTGTTTGCTTGCTCCAGTGAAATTTCTTCAGGATTTTGTTGGTTTCTCAGAAACAGATTTTATTGAACGAATACTTATCGTTATGTAATTTATATACTTACAGTTGTTTGTGCTGAGCTTTTGTGACATATTAATGTTTGCCATGATATTTTTGTAACTTCACTCTTCTCGCTGGTTCTGCTTTTGAAGTTATTGTAAGTAACATTGTCTTCCAAATTAGCGATTAAATAGCATTTGCTGTTTCAATCAATGTCTGAATGACACTGATGTATTTTACCTTGAAAAACTAGGTGTTATCTATGCAAATGAGATGAAGGAGTCGAGACTTAAATCGCTAACTGCTAATTTACATCGCATGGGGGTAACAAACACCATCGTCTGCAACTATGATGGAAGAGAGGTTTGAATTGGACAACTTTGCAATCTTCCATTCAGAACTGTCTGTTTTTTTATTTTATTTGTGTTTCATATCGGGACAGTGTTCTTCTATTTCTCCCCCAATCCCCATTATGATGCTTGTTCTTGTTGGCCAAAGAAGGTCTTTACTAATTTCATTGAGCTACAGGCACTGATCTGACAAGAATTTGTTGTCCTTGTGTCTTTGTTTCTTGGTTTATATTCTTAATGTTAAGATATGGATTGAATCCTCTGATTTAATAATACCTTGTTTGGGGGATTTCAGCTGCCTAAAGTTTTGGGTCAGAACACTGCGGATAGGATTTTGCTGGATGCTCCCTGCAGTGGCACTGGGGTATGTGGTAATGGTTTTATGTATATACTCAGCTCGGATCATGTATAAACAGATAAATATTGTTTTCTCTGCAGGTAATCTCCAAGGATGAGTCTGTTAAAACTTCCAAAACTGCGCCTGATATACAAAATTGCTCACATCTGCAGAAGGTATAAATGAGTTTGACATGTAAGTTTGGTGATTTTGTCATTTATATATGTACTTGCAACGTTTTACGCCGTTGGGAGGATGTCAAAATTTACATGAATTGGTGCGTGCTTGAGATCTTGTCATGCTTCATAACAGAAACCACATCAAGTATATTGCCAGCACCTGACGTCTCGAGCTGCTTGAAAACACTGGTCTCTGAAAGTCTGTATTTTGGGAGAGATTAAGTTGCAAGAAGAATTGAACATTATCTTTGTTGTTTCTAATGAGTAATTTCATTGATCTTAATTGTTGTATAGGACAGTGTTAATTTAGCTCCATGGTGCTTAAGTTCATCATATATTCTCCATTCACATATTGTTGTGGGCTTTCAGGAACTAATACTTGCAGCAATTGACATGGTTGATGCCAACTCAAAATCAGGTGGTTACATAGTGTATTCGACCTGCTCCATTATGGTTGATGAGGTATTTTTCTAATCATATATTTCCAAATGAACGGGTACTTTCCAAATTGTTCGACTTATTTGTTTAATTTGGTATTGCAGAATGAAGCAGTAATAGACTATGCACTCAAGAAGAGAGATGTTAAGCTTGTGCCATGCGGACTTGATTTCGGGAGGCCTGGGTATGGTTTGTATAGTGCATACACATTTACTTGAAAGGCCTAATTCTGCGACTAATTAAGCTGTCTTGCATCCCAGATTTATTCGCTTTAGGCAGAACCGTTTCCACACATCTTTGGTCAAGACAAGGCGATTCTACCCTCATGTGCACAACATGGATGGATTCTTTGTAGCCAAGGTATGCCTCTTATTATTTGTGCTGTCAATGCCTACATAGCAAACGCATTACTTAAGAACAGTTTATTGAAATAGAGATGACTAAGAAGCAACAAGAAGGGAATGTCAAGCTGAGAGAGCTCCAATTGAGGCTTCAAAGTCCTGCTTTTAATGGCCATTGGCTTCTATTCTTAGAATTAATTACAGTAAAACATAAATGGAAGTACAGGAGGATTTAGTTCTGTCCATCTATTCCATTTTTTCTGAAAAAAGAATTGCAGGAGAACAAGCCACATTAGTTATTCTGACTTAGCATATCAGCTAAATTGTCCTCTGCAAGTCATCTTTGTTTTTCGAAATGATTTTTCCTTTTAGTTCTAATTGGTTAATATAGTGTTGCCACATAAGCAATAAATATCATTTAACACTATATACATGAGGTTTTGTGTGCTTCTTTTCAGTTCTTAGGCTTCTGTACTCATGTTAAAGCGTGTCTTCTTCATGCCAAACAAACATTTCGTCTTTTCATTTGGCTTGTGGAATTTGAAATGATTATTAATTTTCTTACTTGTAAGAGATATAGATGAAATTAGTAGGGTTTCTGGGACTGAAAATATTAGTTGGGACTGGCACATGTAGTTGGAAAAGCATATGAAAAATTATATATATATATATATATATTTGTTTAGAGTTGCTGCAGGTTTGTTACAGTGGAGGACATTTTGACCCATGTGTCATATTTCTTTTACAGTTGAAAAAGATGAGCAATTCCAAGTCTGCTGCAAAATCTTCGGTTCAGTCTGAAGAAATAAAAGGTGCTGAAAGCATCGGGAACAGTGAACAGCAGGATGCTGAAGAGGATGATGACAAGCATTCAAAGCAAAAAGGCATTGTAAACGAGAATGGGAAAATGAAAGAAGAAGTAGCGGGTGACAAAAAGAGGAAGAGGGATGTCCAAAAACATTCAGTTACGAAAGATGTAAGACAAAACAGTGGTGTAACGAAAAATGGGAAGGCAGAAAACCACTTGGTGCCATCAAAAAGGAGGGAAAAGAAGAAACCCCCTCCTAGAGAGGAAATCGCAAAAGCTAGGTATCACTATCACAAATTGGTAAATGCTGATGTGTTATAATGGAACTGAGTAAATATCAGATCACATTAACCTATTCTTGTCTTCAAACTCTTTAACAGGGAAGAGAAGAGGAAAGCTCTTAGGGAAGCAACACGAAAAGCCATGATGAAGAGCAAATGAGGTCTCTGTAATGTTGGCGGTGGGGTTGTGGGGAGAGAAGGGGGGGGGGATTTTGATATACCGAAGATTTTTTTCATGAGGCCACAAACAAACGCAAAACTAGAGATATTCTCTGGTGATATTATTAGCAGCTGCCAGCTAGTTGTAATATTTTTCTTGTTGGTTGATGACTTTGAGATGAAGAGGATTGGAGAGGCCGTGTATGGTTTGCTTTAGAAAACTGAAAACTAGGATTCATGCAAAATTTTGTATTTGGCAGAGTAATGACAATTATAAAGGGAAAAGATAGTTAACATTTCGTCATCTATTTCAATCCTCTTTCTATCATAAACCTTAGCTATAGTTGATATATTTGAATTAAGCTTATGTTATGCAATTCTCGGCTTCTTGTAATTACACTGCCAATTACTAGGATTGGAATGTTAGAAAGACCAATCTATAACCCAACATATAGAGGGATTAGACATCATCACCAATACATTCATCATAAATCATGCTCTAAAAGTGAAGTTCATGATTACTGATTTACTCACTTCCACAAATTCGTTAGGACATTTGGTTTTGATTCAAACTTGGGTCACTAGCCTAGTTCACATTCGATGAGGTTGTGCAAGTATTTGATCAATGGGTTACTTACTCAAATCATTTAATGCTGTTCAGCAAAGTCAACATTTCAAAGTTCAAGGTTTATTGGTTTTCTGGCTTGCTTGTCATGTTTTACTTTTATGAGTTAATTTAATTAATTTTTAAAGTTAAATTAAATTAAATTATAATTTTTTTAATATGATAAAAATTATATCTTAAAATATTGACAAAAAAATAAGACTTTTTTAATAAAAAAAACTGACAAATATTTTGGGATTAGATCATAAACTTTAGTTCGAAACTCTCTTGATGAGAAGTTGGCAAGTACCTACAATGCTTACGTCTCAAGTAAGCATATTCATAAGAGAAAATACAAAAGTCATCAAACGAAAACGACTATTCAATTGGCTTATGGGATTCTCTTAAGTAAATATCCCAGTTCCAGCTCCGTATGGATCAGATTCTTGTCCAATCTTTACTACTTCAATCATGTCATCAACTTTTACACCTAACTAAACATTAGAAAATGATGACTATGAAGAAGCATTCTTCACCATGCCAACTAAATGCAACTTCCTTATGTACATTACTTAAAAGATAGAATAGAAAAGGGATCTATATCTAGAAACTGCGACTTATAATTAATCTACTGACTGAAAGGCTCAATCTGATATTCCAAATCTGCAATTAACCTATTGTATGTTCCCTGACACACAGGATTGTACCACTAGCATCTCAAAACAAAAAAGAATAAGAAGAAAGAAAATGAAAGAAAAGAAGCAGCAGTTCTCCAGAATAAGAGAAAAAGTTCAAGCATAGTCGTAAATGCAATCAACAGGAACGTTGAACTTTGCAAAGGAACTTCCACATAATAACACACGCCTATTTTAAAACCTAAAAAAAAAAAAAAAAAAAAGAAGAAGAAGATCATGTGTATCATGTGAAATTAGTTAAATATTAAGGTCTTTATATCATATGACCCACCAATTTGGTTGCTCTGATTTTCATATTCACTTAAATTATTCTTTCTCCTATGAACAAAGCTAAATATAAAAAACATAAATAAAAAGTTTGGTCCATGAAATGAGGCCAAATTGTTGAGTGCATAATTGTTCCAGAGTAGGGTAGGTGGTCTGGCTGCGGTATTCTCATTTTCATTTTGACAACAGTACCTATTCTATATATATATTTTTTTTTTAAATTTCGGGCATGTAGCCCATTTTATTAAATCAAACCCGGCCATGACCCGGAGAAAATAAAAAAGAAAAAAGGGCTAAAGCTTAACCCTAGTTTCCTAATTGCTCCAACCGAGTTAATCTCCTTCAAAACAGGAGGATGTCAGCGCTTTGTTGGATCTCCAGAGCTTCATCTTGCTTATGCTGTTGGTTTGTTGTATCTCACCTCTGGTTTGAAAACCAGCTTTCAAAGGTGATTCCCCCTCCTTCTTTCAAACCAGTTTCCATAGATCTCCACTGATTCGATCCTTCTTCCCTGTAGGTATGCTTCCAGTTTGTGGTCAGCCTGATGATGCAGATTTCATGTCCGGGGCGCAGGTCCTCAACCATACAAACAGTCTTAGTAAGTTTCCAAGCTTCTCCTTACATCTCTGATCCAGTAGATATTTCGGGAAGCGTTTGACATTAGCTGATTTCAATACGGATATAGAGATTATCACCTAAAGACAATATGTAGCCTTTCCCCCGGCAAGATGCCGAACCTACAACAAGTGTTTGCAGGGACAAACTATGTACAAGGACCAGATTAACGTAGAAACAATGAGTAAGAGAATTTATGTCCTAATGTTGACTGCATAAAACATTAGCGGTTTGGGTTTCATCCTCTACTTACGAGAATGTCGCTTTAGGATAAACTAGATATGTTGCGAGGATAACTGGATCTTTTCCTATGGAATAAATGGACCTTCAATGGAGAACACAAAAGGGGGGAAGATCTCTAGCAAGTTTCTTTTGCAGTCATAGCGTGGTAATCTTCATCTTGCCCCTTTAAAAATGCCGAATGAGCCTCACTACTGCAGTTGGTCATGTGTGGCCGTTGATCGATGGAAACCCATTTTTATTTCTTGTGAATTTACCTCACAGAAAGTATTAATGGGAAATGAGATTACTTATGTATTCATTTTTCCAGTTTTGTTAGTAAATCTATGATTTCTTGCTGAAAGAAATTAATGGACTCTGGCTTCCTAAGATGCACGGCGTTGTTGTTAATGTCTTATGGCGTGATTATAATTTTTCTCTAATTGCTTAGTCTTCCTCGGTTATAATGATTTTGCAATGAGACTGCTCTTTAATTTTAGTATCTACTGGTTTACGTCTTGTTACTATTCATAATTTATGGATTCTAATTTCTCAATACATGACATTTTGATATATCTAAGATTTTATTTAGTTGAAATATAATGGTCACAAAATTTTGATTTCATATATTTTTGAAAGTGCTAATTTCTCAACGTGGAAAAAAGAGACATTGCTTCGATTATAAGAGAGGTACTTACGTCCTTTTTTTATGTTATGTGTTTAGCTATATGTTAGATGATTGTGCTTTAAATTTCATGCATATTGTATAGAAGAAAGGCTTGTGTACTTCAAAAATGAATTAGATATTAAAGCTTTAGACTTCAATATAAATAGCTTTGTGAACACTTGAAACAGATGCCTATCTTAAAAAATTGCAAATTGAATGACGGAGGATATCCATATGATGATTGCTTGAGGTTTGAAGTCATTTGTTTATCACAGAACAAGTCCATGAATCGAACCAGATCGAAACTTTTAGCTGTCGACGACCGCTCTTAGTTCTTGGACCGAATGAAAAGGATGCAAAGCCCTTTACTTCAAAACAATCAATCAGGATTGGTGCCATCTGCGTTTGTTCTGACTATTGAAAGAGGAAGTTCAAACTTTGAAGCTCGTTTTCCCCGAGGAAAATCTAAGTGACCCATTGCGTGCAAAGAAGTGACATTCAAAAAGTTCTAGAGGTAAAGAGATTGAATGAATGGGGAGTTGGAAAATAGAGTTTTTTTTGCTTAAAGAGCATCCTATGCGTAATTCCATGCAGTAGAAGGCCGATTTTGGTTGTACATAAACGCCAAGGAGTGGATTCCAGTTCAAACAGTTCTTGTAGATGGTTTGAGGTTAATATAGGATAGAATATTTATATTTGAAATCTATATGCAAGAACTCAAGTGCATATGTCGCTGGAGAAGATATTGAACTGGCTTATCATTTAGCATGAAGATTCTAAAGAAACAACATCAACCTCTGAATTTATACAAGAGGGGCTTAGTTGTCTGCAGATCCTTGTATTATCATTCTCAACAAAAAGAAAAAAAATTGTCTATAGATACATTAAGATACAAGGCTGCCTACTCAATGATAATGATGAGACTTCTAATGGATACATTGTTTAAATAGAAAGGTTATCTGCTAGATGTTCTGTTTAATTAGTTAATCTCATTTCTACATGTAATATATGTAACTTGGACTCCTAATACGGTTGATAACAATAAAATTAAATAATCCTTTTTGGCAACAGTGACTATTCCATAAGGTAGGAAATGATGATTGCTTTACCATTTGGATGGGTTAATTGTGCCGTATAACTATTCTATAACTTTGTATCTTCTCTTTTTCTCCCGGTCAATACCCATACTCGGATGCAACATGTGCTGCCACCTATAGCTGCTTGAATTCAGATTTTATCTACTTGTAGGTTCACCTCTTGTAATTGGTAATGCCATCAATGTGAACAATTATGAATGTATTACATAATGTGAAGCATATTTTATTAATAGTTAACTTGGTGTTACCAGTTCTAGTCCGATTACTTGTGAAAGAAATGTTACAAAGAAACCCGTGCACGGGTCATCTAGTATAATTAGATCCCGAACTTTTTCCGTCACCTAATGGCTTCTATAACTATAGAGTTACGCTTATAAGTTGTGCCTTTTAACTTTTCCGACTATTCTTTCAATATGCTCTTTCAACGTGATATGAATCAAGTTAAGGGTCTAACTCAATTTAATATTGAACGCAGAAAACAAAGATAAAAGATATGTGAATCCTATGAAAAACACAAGCTCATGGGCACTGAAGGATTGGTTACCTTCTCATCCCACATAACTAAATGAATATCGAAGAATTGAAACTTAATCAATAATCGAAGACACACTTGAAATCCACAAATGGATAATCGAATGACTAATTAAGCTAAGAAAAGGTTAATTAGGCAATTAAAGGAATCCTCCCCTAATCACTTAATTGATTACACTAATTGGACTTGAACCCAATGATTCACTAAGCTAAACTAAAGGGAAACCTGAAAGACTTCAAGGCAATTTTTCACTCAAACTAATCTAAGTGCCAAAGTTCAAAGAGGCACTATTTGTACTAACTGCAATACAAGACCCAAAAGTGGTCAAAATGTAAAATTCGAGAACCGACCCAAATAACAAAGAAAACACAGAATGTGCAATAACCTCGCAAAATGGGCGCCCCACTTAGCGAAATGTGCTCCAGCCAATGCATGTCAAGTTGGCCCTGCGCGAAATGTGCATGGTAGTGCGAAAACTAACAACAACTCAAGTTAGGAGATGCAAAAAATGCGATTCACCACGTCAATTTCGCGATGTGCGGATTAGAAGTGAGATCTATCGCACATTGTGCATTTTTGGCGTGTTTGGTGTTGTTCCAACTCCCAGTTAGCCTCCTTGGAGCTTGAGATGAGATTTTATAGAGCCATTCAGTATTTTTAAGGATGGAGTTGGTTGGTTACACTTATGTTGACCTCTAAGTAAAGAGCTAGCATGGCTAATGCAACCTGTGCTCATATCATCTCCCCTTTTTTGAAAATGATTCGTTCTCGAATCCGCACCTTGCAAAAATAAATGGGTAAAAAGCAAACACAATCTCC
>JBDJHY010000049.1:14701241-14715627 GCA_039654485.1 Withania somnifera | reverse complement strand
CTTGGGGCAACTACTGAAATGCTCTAAAGTACAAGATTTCGCGTATTTATCATAAATGACCTTAAGGGTCATTACAAACAGGAAACAACAAATTAAATTACCAATCAAAGAGAACAAACCCAAAGGACAACCAGAGAAGGCGACCAGTTAAGCTGACAAACAAATAGAGAAAATCATAAAAAAATACCGAACAACTGAATAATCACCAATCTCAACAGCTGCGCAATCAATGGAAAGAGCAGTGACCTAGGCTCTGATGCCATGATAACATTAACGAAAAAAATACAAATACCATTGATTGAAAAGAGAAATAAAAAGAAGAGAAGGATACAAAAGAATGGAGGCTAAGAGTAAAATGGGAAGCCTTAAACCTTAAAACAATACAAAGAACATCTATATAGGCTAGACTAAACTAAATAAGGAAAAGACTAAATAAGGAAAAGATTATACTACCCTCACAAAGTATAATACCTATTTTAACAAGCCTTACCAATTAGTCTTTAATTGGACCTTACGTTATGTCATATATAGTTGTCCACACTTCTAAATTTAATTTCTTCCATTAATTGCCTCTTTTTCCACACAAAACATAGACTAAGAACTTGTTTCGTCGTCTTGGCTCATCATAAATTCGACAAGACGGTTAACTTATTCGCGGTTTTCTCAACAACAACAACATGAAAAGAAAAAAAAATAGTCTAGTGAATCAAAGTTCCCACTATGTGTGAAACTTGGAGAAGAGCTAGACCACAAGTGGAGTCTAGAAAGGGTAGGATATACACATATCTTATCCTTACCTTTGTGGGTGTAGAGAAATTGTTTTTTATAAACTCGCAACTTAGAAGAAGTGTAGTCAAAGCCCAATAACAATAGTAAAACAATAAGATAAATAAAGCAAATGAAGCAATAGGGCGATAATAGTAATTACTTTATGAAACTAAACAATACCGGTAAATGAAGGGAAGAGGAGAAGAGGAGATTAGTCCCGTAAGTCTCCCACATAAAAGTATGATAACACTATCCTTCTTTTCTAATCCTCAACCTTCATATCTTCATCATGTCATTGATCGTTAAGCTGAAGATGTCTCACATCCTATCTAATTATCTCCCTCAATTTTTTTTAACTACCTCTGCCTATACTAAGACTTGTTAAAGTCAATCTCTCACAAATCCTTATCGATGCATCCACACACCTCCTGCCCACAAGCCGAACGTACCATACTCACGGTTTTCTTTTATAAGCCTTTTATTTTCACTATAAATTTAAGTTATATGCATTGTTAGTGCATTATTTTTTTTACACCATCGGGTAATATTGACTTTTTATGTAGCAGGTTACGAATTTTTTTTTTTTCTATTTCTAAAATTTACTCACTGATTTTTCCTTATTCTCTTTTAGTTTTTCTCTTTCCTTCAAATCTCTTTCTTTTTGCTCTCAAGACTTAAAATGATTCAATTTTAAATTGCATCTAAAGCATCTCTTCCTTAGATCTCTTTTGGTTCTATCTTTGCATTTTTCTTAACTTCTCATCTCATTTTTTATTGTTAAAGTATTCAACATTAATAAAACTTCAATTCAAAAGCATGGAAAATAGTAAGACAACACTAATAGATATAATCGTTAGGTACTTATAAATGGAAAGAAAAAAATTGAAATATACTAAAAAGGCTTGAACATTTGCTATTTTGAGTAGGTCTCCTAAGGTTCACAATATATGAATGAAGAGTTAGTTGTTGCAAGGTTCATAATGCTTGAAAAATTAAAAATTAATTCAATGACGATCTTGAGAAAGATCATGAAAAACTTAAATTGTAAAAAACTTTAGAGAAGGATATAGTTTGTTACCAGCAGGACGATAAATAATTTTGGTAATTAGAATACAAGTAGGATTCAACTTTCCTTTCTTTTCTGAAAATTAATTTTTTATTTGAGAAGGAAAATAATTAATATTACTTAAACAAGTCATTGTATTTACTTTTAACATTACTTCATGGTGTAAGAATAAATGGTACACCAAATTTAAACTCTTTCGCTATTACAAAGATATTTTACCACGATTTGCAGTATGTTATCATAATCTCCTACTTAAACAGAATCATACTCTTTTAATTTATTCTTTTTCCTCCTCCTCCTCCTTTACAAGAATAATGTATATAGCCTCTTTACCCACATTAATAGTTTTATTATATTTCCTTTTAAAAATAACTAGTTTGACAATAAATAGGATCACATTAATAAATCCGTAATTTTCAAAATGGAGAACATATATATTGTTCATAGAAGAAGCACCCTCAGTATTGTTTTAAGATTAAAAGAAGTCAACATGTCTTTTTTTTTTCTCACATGGAAATTAATTAAGTCGATTTCGAAATGAAAGCAAATGCTATTGGATTTAAAGTTTTTTGACTTTGCATACTTGAAAGGAGACTTAAGAGTCCAAAATGTCGCATGAGTTGAGTTGTGAGTACACTGCAAAATACCAATAATTAGCAATCACACTAGTTATATGCTATTTGTAGTCTACATTCTTAGGTAGACCACACTCTCGCTCTCCCTGTTAATATGATTTATATGATGTAAATTTGAATATTGAATACCAAATTAATGGAAAATTAAGAAAGAAGGATAGTTAAGTTAAATCCAAAGAGAAGATCATGGCTTTCTTGGCTAGTATACTCTATACTATACGTACAATCCAATCTGATTAATCAACACGTCATTGTTTTGAAATTATTTGTAAATGAATTTGATTCTATTATTATCTTTTTAATAACTTGTTTTTAAAAAAACATAGAGACGTAATACGTGTCGTCGTGTGATACCCTTAGCCTCTTCATAGTCAGGACCACAGCCAAGAAATCAATTTCATACGTTTTCTGATGTGAGACTTGGTATATTTAAAAATTTTATGGGATTTTCTCCTTCTTGTTAGGATAAAATTTAAAAAGCATCTAGAATTATCATCCAATTTTAAATTTTTTTTTGATCATATCTTGCTCTTAAGTATTAAGAGTAACATACATTAACGAATAATCTATATCGCTTCCTTTCTCTAAATTGAGGAATATAACCTAGCTATTAATCTTTTCTAGTGGCTGGATTGACTCCATTAATTTCATAACTACATGCAATATAGGTATGTATTAATTTTGTTAGGATAGATGATAAAAGAAATTATTTAGTGTCTTTATTTTTACTGACATAGATCCCATAATCTTCAACCTATTCCGTCAATCATCAAAGATACAACCTAACTATTAATCATAAAATGTCCAGTAAAGAGAAAAAAAAAATCAGTGTAATTAACTTCATATAAACGATAGCCATTAATATAAAGGAGGAGAATCTATTTTTGAAAGGAGTTGGCAGATTGAGACACGTGGTGCGCATAAAAGGATAGTAGTATTTTGATTAGAGTCACAAGAAGTCGGGGATGATGGTATATTTTATATTTAGACGCGGAAAGGTAATATATATTCATGGGAATTCAATTGTATAAGTTAAAGTTGATCACATAAATATTATGCAAAAGTATAGTGTCTCCTCTTTTTATCTGTCCCAATTAAGATTCAGGTCAAATAGTATTTTAAGAACCCATGCAAGCTGTTCATTTTGACTCCAAAACCACCCCCACCTTGAGTTAGGAGACCAAATTTTAAATTTAATTTCATATTTATTACTTATTATAAATTTATTCATTACGCGATTGAGATGACTTTTAATATTAATATTATGTATCCGCCTTTTATTAGTCATGTTAGCCAGAATTATAACGTAGGAACTATTTATGTGATGATCAATAGTGACAACATTATGATTCTATATTTGTATTATTTAATTCATAAATACTTTTAATCCCGTTTATACAAACATTTTTATTTCACCATCTACGTACACAAAATACCACATACATTTGTTGTATAACTTGATCTGGTAGACGGAGATATTAGCTGTTTTTTTGTAAACATTTTGTTATTTAATGGATTTATGTTGTGATTAGTTATGATAATGCACCAGCCAAACCATCTTTTGAGTATAAAAATCACTGCAACCACTATTTACGTCTTAAATAATTACGATATTTTGCATTAAAAAAAAAAAATTCTGATTCAAACATATATTACGACATGTTAAGCAAAGACACTGAATACATACACCGTTTTAATCACATGGAAAGTGTCCAACCAAATATAGGCTAAGATCCTTGGATTTTGCCATTGTGGTGTCGTACGTGGAGGCATTTCTAGATTATTAAATTGAATTTAGAACGGTGATTGTGCAGAATAGTACTTGATTAAGGAACACATAATCTCTCAAATCCTCAAAGTGGTTACCACTTGTCCAGATTATAAAGTAATTACAGAGTAAATTTTACATTTAAGTTAACAGATGGTTACATCCTAATTGCTTCTTATTAAGTTAAGCATTGTTTACTTGCAAATTGTAACAGAACCTCCAGTTTCAACAATTCAAGATATATAATCGTAGGATCTTTGAAAGGAGATAAATTATAAATATGTTGAAACAGGAAATTACTTGTCAGATAATAACTTCACAGAGTAGGTTTGGTAGTTAATTTAACAAATGCTAACATGCAAATACTCGAATTAGTTACTACATGTCCAAAACTTATGCCATAAATATTTAATTATATTGTTTTCTATCTTCAAAAATTGACCAGCCAATGTATGTACGCAATTGTTTTCTTGGTGAAAGATTTAAAATTTGAAACTTCAAATTAATTAATTAAATCCCAATAATAACAAGTTTCACAATCAAATATTAGTGAAATGCTTATCTTTCTATAATGAGTAAAAACTAATTCCACAAACTAATATATTTTTCCAACAAACAACGGCCAGGATAATCTTTCTCTTCTTGATCAATTATTTAAGTTATTGATAGGCTATGCACTTTTTTGTTACTATTTTAAGTAAATCACACATTATTACATAAACATTATACGTGTGTGGTGTACCAAGAGAGTGACGGTATCACAATATTTTACTCAATAACTACATATCTCCCCTTTATCTGCCTCACACAATTCCATCCCTCTATAATTAATTTAAACCAAACATTACAATATCTTTTATGATCCACTGAGTTTTCCTCTCTCTTCCTTCTCATGCGAGCAGTTGACAATGTTTCAAATTTATGAATTTTGAATTATTAAAATATAAATTATTTACATTTATTATAAGCGAGAACTTCCAAGTGATTGTCAAGTTCATATGTACATATGGGTTCCAACTCTTTCTCATTTGACACTGTCTAAGATTCGGAAGTATTTGAATGGATATTTCTAAGTAATGTACATAGAAATTGGAAAAAATGTAAAAGATATATCTCATCATGTATAGAATTAACCAAGTAGATTATAGAATATAGATACAGAAGAAACGTACCCTACTAATATTTTGTTAATCACATCACAATAGGCACAATCTCAGGCTGATGTCGCAGATTTTGGGGTCATGAAGGCAATTTTGAATAATAAAATAAAGTCTAGATTGCTGAAATGAAGAACGATTAGTATGGTGTACTTAATTAAACAAGCCATAATCTCTCACACAATCAAATATGTCCACGTACATAATAGAGTAGGTTGTACAATTAATTTAACGAATGCTCACATATGTTAATACTTGGATCATTAACTACTTGTCCAAAGGTTATTGTTTACCAAAAATATTTCTTATCTTTGCTATAAACTGACCACCAAACGTATACAATTTACCATCAAATGGAAACAATTTTTTTTTTTAAAAAAAAAAATACGAGTACAAGTTTCTCTTATTCTCAATTTGGTCGTTTTTCAGCTATATTTAGATAAGAGACCAAAAAACAAAAAGGGGGTCCTGTGGATGGCATTTTTTGTCTTTGTTTTTAGATATCTAATAAATTAGCTTATTATATGTATATGGTGTACCAATAGTGAGCCAAAATTATTTTAAGAGAGCCATGCACATTATATTATATACTCAGTAGCCACATAACCCATGTACATTAGATCAGAGCACATAATTGGCGAATAATACTCCTACTATATTGGGATATATGCTCAGAACTTTGAGTAATTAATTAAAGTTTTTTTTTTTAAAAGGACTACAACTGGCATTTATGAAAAGTCGAGATCTTTCTAATTAAGAAATAGGACCCTCTAAATGCTTAATTTACTAGTTCTTACCGTTTTAATTGGCTATACGTGGAGTCCTTTAAAGAACAGTTGACATTTCTGGAATGATCCTACTAGTTACATTTCAAAAGCCATTGAGATAATAAATAATATAAAATAGTGTATATAAGTAGAATTTTCACCCAAAGAGCCAATATTTTGATGACAATCAGAGACTAGTAGTCCATAAAAATAATAATATTGAGGGAGCTTTCAATGCAAGAAACATGAACCCCAAAGGGTGTATGTGTTGTCTCAGATTAATAGTGCATGACGGAACAACAAAAAGAAGGAGATTTAATATTGTCACAAGAATAAGGTCTAATTGGCCATGGCCAAAGTGCAAATAATAATTTTATTTTTATCATACTATAAACGAAGGGATTTGACCCTAATTATTGTACTTGCATGCTTTAGCCTCTGGAGTCGATCGGATGAATTTGGAGAAAACTGAGCCTAGTAATGTACGCTCATGCGATAGTACCCCTTTTAATTTGTTACCCCTCCGTCTATTTTTACTTATTCATATTTTTAATTCCGTACGCACGTTAAAAAACAATAAATAGAAGAGTAGTTTTATCTATAAACTCTATTAATTATTAGTCATCTTATGTTAGTAAATGAATAAAACGTTTAATAACACGAGTAGAATAGATGCAAAATAATTATCTCTTGATTTCTAAATTGGAACAAGTAAAATTAAATAATTATTTTTAATATACTGAAAAAGTAAAGATAGATAAATGAAGTAACACAAAAGGGGGGAAAGTTAACTTTAATAAGAAAATCTTCTATTTAGGTTAATGTCTTAACACTTCCTTCATTCACGTCACTATTTCACTTTTCAAGATTAACTGCATGAACTCAGACCAAGGACGTGTCAGCTGCATAATAGTCATTACACCTTACAAAATCAAAGAAAGTCCAACTTAATAAGATGGTTGAGGATTCTGCCTCGTCAAATATGTGCACTAACTACTAATAGATGCTTGATTTCAGCTTTAAGTGCTCTTTTGTTTGCCTGAAGCATAAAGAGACCACGATTTCTAAATAAAATGACAATTGACAATGTCTTATGTTCCACCATGCATTAAATTATTTGAATACCATTTTTCAGGACTCAAGTCCTTGTATGGATAAAAATGAGTAACAATCCTTGTGTTACAACAGCTTCTGAACAAAGACTGAATGACACAGTACACTTATGAAGTGATATCTATTCCTAGAGACTAAATGAATCATTCTCTATGAAGATCATCTATTACAAGGATGTTTAGATGGAAGAGTTGGCCAAGTGAGGCAGGATGTTTAGATGGAAGAGTTGGCCAAGTGAGGCCCAACGAATACAAGTATGCTAAGAAACATTGACAAATTACTGTTCAATGGCCTGGACACCAGGGTTACCCAAAAAAAGACTGTTGGACGGCTTGTGGAAGAAAATACAGATTGACAAAAAGAACTTGAGGTATAATTTGTCACCAGAACACCTGAGCCATCAATTAATTGATGAATTTGAAGAGATCAGTCCAAGTATCTCATTATGTAAGCCATGATTCGTGACAAGAAAGCCACCCGAAGAAAATATAGCTCTGCGTGCAACGTGATCTGCTGCAAAATCAATTGAACTTCCTTCCCCGTCAGTCACCTGAAAAGAATTTGCACGCATGCTCAATAACTAGGATAATAGCAAATCAGACTCATTTATTTTTATGAAAGAAAGAATGCTGCAAAATAAAGATGCATGTTAATAATCAACGCGCTCAAGAATTTCCTGGCTAGGTTGCTTTACCTCCTATTGTGCCAAATGAACGAGGTTGCAAACAGGATACATCTCTTAGTAACATGCTCAGGGAAAAGCATAGTGATAATAGCGTACAGAGGGTCATCTAAAGAAAGAAACAATAATAAAGGTAATGTATTTTATGCAGTTGTTACTTCTCCAGGGATATAATTGAACTCACATCTGTTTAACAAAAGAGAATTTTTGGGAGGTAGCGCACATTAATTATCATGTCAAACAAGATCCGAAGTATTGAATCTTCAACGTTGGTCCATGATGGGATTAATTGTCTCTTTCTATGGTCATGGGAAATCCTCACCTCTTGAGTCAGCTTGTTGGGATTGAGTTAGGTACAAAATCCATTTTCTTATCATGGTATCAGCATCAGAACCATCACTTCAACCAACTCTTTATTTGATTGATGTTAGGCCCCATATTATATTGCCCAGGATCCAGACATCCAGCTATGAGCTTGCAGGGGTATTGAATCTCCCTCATCAATGGTGATGAGAGTAACTGTTTTTTTTTTATGATCTTGGGCAATATTCACCTCTCGAGCTAGCTTTTGGGGTTCAAGTCTTAAGTCAATTTTCCTTATTACAACGAGTATCAAGCACAAATATGAAGACCCTTCCTTTCGTTGTTATCTGCCTGCAGTTCACAGATGTTTTGAGCCAAATATTCAACATTTATTTCGATTTATTTTTCCATATCTGAGACATGATAACACCACCATGTGAAAGCTAAAATAACCTGTCTTGTAATTCATTCTTCTATCTTAATAAGCATGTTTTTTTCCCAGAAAAGATGAAAATTATTAGCTCCAACAGATTAAGGATATATGGGCCTTAATAGTTCGGGAAACTCTGTTTTCTTTTAAGGCAAATCGCAGGAATTATGCTGTGGTGTAAAAGATTTCGCCTCCCAACCAATTCTCAAGTTCTCAAATATATCCATTAGATCATGAACCTGCATTAGAAGTAGCAAAAGAAAAAGAAGATGACACCTGCTTCTTGAGTTATACAAATCCTAAGGTAGCTGTTAAGATGTAAATCTTATGTAAGCTTACTAAATATTATACCAGCTGTTCTGTTTTCTCCCGAGAGGCGAGAACTGGTTATTAATGGAAATTATTAGCAAACAACTTAAAATAAATGCATATGCAGAAAATAATACCTCATCAGAGAGATGCATAGACAACAGAAAGGAATACCAATAGAGAGATGCATACCTTCTCCTCAGCTTCATGAACACATGATTCCAACAGCATGGTCCCAAGCAGGGTCATAGCCAGAGATTTTCTTCAGTGGAGTCATATGTTCATATCAGAATATTGAACACCCAAAAGAAAGAATATGCCAACCTATAGATTAAGTGGCATCAATAGATGACGGTTGAGTAAATCCAGTCAACTTGAAGTAACCAATAAAAGGAAGAAAGAAACAACCTCAAGACAACTATGAAACTTACCATGAAATTATTTCGTTTAATTTTGCTCTCTGGCGCCAATAATTGAAGTAAATTGTTGTTCAAATGTGATAGCATAAATGCATCTTTTATTGATCTGTAATTCAATCTAAAACATAAAAACTATATTTATAAATTGCTTGTTATGAAGTTGTAGTGAAAACCTCAAAAGGCTCGTTTCTCAAGTAACTTTGGAGCACGGGCTTTTACCCAAATTAGTATGTCTTTATCATAATCTTAAAAAGGTTTGCAGTATCCCATTTTCCTTGTGTTCATGGAAATGTGTACCATTACCAATGTGACTCCACTAGTCACGAGAAAGTCTGCATACTCTTCCATATGACCAGTCTCAATCCAAATATATCTACAGTTTCTATACTACCAGAAGTTCTTTTTTTTTTTTTTTTTCACTTGTGTATAAATCTCTAACAAGACTTAAAGACTCCTAGCAAACATTAGACCTACAGTAAACATATTAACTCTTATTGTTTGTAGAAAATTAACCAGGGTGAATTTGTGCTAGTATCATAAAACATCTCAACTACAAGGGGCTCCACTAAAGGGTCCCAAGCCTACATCTTTAATGACATGAGGCACAAGCTCACTTGACTACAGTTATCTATAATGTGTGAGATTAAAAATTGCCTTCATAACTTTTCTGGTTGTTGTGTGAAGAAGAAAAACAGATGCTCTACCAGAAACCACCATCATATATTTGCACAAACTGCGGAATAGAAGAAAATTGCATCAAAGGAACGTGCAAAAACCATCAAAGAAATGTGAAAACAAAACTCGTTTCTAGACCTAAAAGGAGAGTCAGAAGACAATTTGGTAAATTCATAATTGAACAATTCATCCAATGGCGTCTAATTTAGAGTATCACTGAAGAACATACAGAATGCAACCATTGTGATTCTGTCCTGAGGTAATGTAAAATAGAATCCCCCAATTTCTAATGGAAGTAATTCATGAGCCTCTGTCGACAATGAATTAAATGATGGTAATTCCGCATACAACTAATAACAAAATATTGCTAAAAGAAAATTTTCCTTCAGAGAAAGAGGGAGAGGTGGTGTTTGGTGATACTTGACAAGAACTAATCAAACAGAACTTTGCTCAAATAGTTTCAGATATGATGGACTGACATTGAAGAATAGAAGACACCACATATCGCGTTGTTCAGTCAAAAATAGTCAAAAGGCTTTGTCAAAAAGCAATAGATTGCCTCCCCACCCCCACCACACCCTTCCAGAATACTATTCCAGGTAAACATGACCTTTTGGCATGTAGAGAGCCCACTGTACACAATGAAACAAGTACCATTGTACACAAAGAAGTAACTAACTAAAGATGCCTACCAGCACTAATATCTCTATAATTGCAGCAATTTTGGTGGAGAAAGAAAGCTTAGCAGTTACAGGCACAAAAAAAATCCCAAAACCAAGGAAAAAAGTTTATTTTTTTCTAGTAAGTTCCTGAAACAGAGAAATACAAAGATCAAAGGATAAAATCAGGCCCACAGGTGGCAGAGAATATTTGCCCAGATGTTATCTTCCCATCTGTGGTTCAAACAATTTGATGATCCTGAACAAACACAATTCCTTGTACAAAGGTACAACAATTAAGATATTCACTGCATTTGTACGTATAAAATCTAGAGTGTTGTATTATACTCAGGTTATATCATCATCTTAATTCATATCAGAAACCACAAATATGTTTCCAACACGACGCCAGCCACATGTTAAACCAGTTTTCTCACATCTTGCCTATTCTAAGTGTGCTTGTGACAAGCATTCAGATTAAAAATGCTTTAATAGGCTCATTCAGCTAGTAATTTTCTTCCTCCACTCCACATTTATCTAACCCTTATTTTCTAATAAGGCTTAGTATCACAATTTCTATTTAATTGTCCACTCCTATTTCAAAATGCATCCACATTTTCAGAGGCCGATCTAGTTTAAAAACATTATGCAAATGTCAACTGTAGGCAAGAGAGAATTGCTCATTATGCATCTAAGAAACATTTGTTGCTAATGTCTTAGAATAATCTTTGACAAGACAACATCACCTTCTAAAGTTACAGAGCTTGTTTTTGCATCAAACGAGGATGAAAGAGGAAAAGATTCCCACTTTTAACTTTCTGGAGTACAAAAGTGTGCCTCCTTAAGTACTTGGCATTCATCGACAGAGCATCTTGTCCAACTTTGAGACAGCTCAATGGTTAACATGTCTGACAACCTTTGTTTCCACGTTCCACAACCCATGTGAGAAACCATGATCATCCCTGATCTGGAGAAATTGTTTCAAGTTTCTTGGACCCCGGAGACACAATTAACAAAATAGCCTTCATCCAAGTTAGGGCACCCCATAACTCCCAAGACAATCTGCCCTTCAATGACAAGAGCCAAAACCACCTAACAACGAAGCCTATCCAAATAAATTGAAGAAATGGCAAGAGGTATAATCTCAATTCAATCAGTTCACAAATCCAAAAAGAACATGCTATGATAGAAAGCTGTGTAATAATGTATATAATGTCGGAGACTCTTTGGTTACCAAGACTTCTTTGTTTGAAGAAGCATTAATTACTTTAACCTGAAACAACTTCACAGGAAAAAAACAGAATTAAACAAAAGAGGATGAGGAGACACAAAAAGAGAAGATTCATGTGAGTGAAGCTTAAGAAGTTAAGATTAACATCACCACACTTTCCACTGTAATTCCAAAATAAAGGTTTTCCCTCTATAACATCATTCCTCCCATCCTTCACCAATGGACCTGAATTCTTGCCCTATCGATGAGAAAGGAGAAATTATTGAAAGCAATGGAACTAATACCACTCATGCTATAGAGTAATTTAACTGAAAATTAGTAAACTACAGGAAATAGTTGAACTATAGCAGAATACATCAACACCTTAAGGTGAATAGGATAATACTAGTACATAATCTGCATCTTTCAGGATTTTTCCCTCTTATGTGAAAAGTAGCCTTTTGTGAGTAACGAATTAGGAAAAATCAGTTATGCTCCATTAATATCGTGTTAGGTAGTCATTTTCAATTAGTTTAATAAGTGCTACGACCAGACAGTTAACTACAGGGTTCACCCAACGGGGAGTTGGGGGGGGGGGGGTGCCAATCACGTCCAGTCTTGGGCGTGACAAACTGCTATAAAGAAAGAGAGCGGTCTGAGCATTAGAAACCTGAGGCAAATTTACAACAGTTTAATGATGACTTGGCCATGGTGATTTAGTCCAGAACAACATGTCATATGGAAATAGGTAGCTAATGAAAAATGTGTTTCTGAAGGATATTGATATTCAATGATGGTACCTTCTCCCTACGGGGTGGGAATTTAGAAAAAATATTACAGCTTTATGGTAGAGTTTTTGACTACTATTGGTTTAAAAGTAGATGATGGCAGGAAGATTGCTTTTCAGAGTAGTAAATGGATTGGCTTGTGAGTTTACCTTGTTTTGGGTGTTTTAGTTGGCTGATAGTTGAATATTTGACTATGGTCAACATTCGAGGATTGGAGCGTCGGATAGAAAATCCAACCTCTATCAACTCCTGAATGGTGATTTTGGGCTAGTTGGGTCATTGGTGTGCTTCCGGAGGTGTCTGGGATCATATTGAGGTTCCGTGTGCAGAATTAAGAAGTTTGACGCTTTTCATCCGCTTTGGTTTAGGGGTTATTTTTGCTCAAATGACCTCCGTTGGTTGTTTTGTCGATTCCTTGAGTCCGAAATATGTTTTTCATGTAAGATGCATATCTCACTTCTTGTTGTTGGACTCTGTTTGATTCCGTGTCCTCGTTTGGAAATTCTGTTGTTGCAGAATTTTCTACATTCCAGGTGTTCAGCGCGATCGTGCTTTGTGACGCGATCGCGGTATTTCTCCCTTTTCCTTCTTTGGCACAATCGCTCTCGTGTGGCGCGATCGCGGTGAACCTCCTTTTTTTCTTTTGCGTAATGGCGCTCTTGGAACGCGATCACGTTAAGCCCCCCTCTCCTCTTTAGAGCAATCGCACCTTATCGCGCCCAGCTAAATAAGCAATAGTTCCTCGACTTTTCAGTCAGTGTCCACGTAGTTTCTCACTCTCTCTCTCAAACGTTTGATTATTATTGCAAATCATAGTTCTGGTTTGGGAAAGTCGTGTTGGCTGCGTATATCGAGTTCCTTGTCGTTGTGGTAGGTCCCCTCTCTCTTGAACTCCTTTTAAAATGGGGATTTTCCACCATTTTTGCACCTTGATCAAGCTTGATAATTTCTTGCAATCTCCCAAACTCTCCAGTTGATTTGTGACGGTGTCCTGGTTCATTGAGTTTGGTTGCACTCCTTGGTCGAGTTGCATTCAATTTCCGGTGCGTAATTCCTCCATTTTTTCCTTACAATGTTTTGCATTTTATTTCTATTCTTTCCCGGGCATTTTGACATCCTTCTCGCCCTCGGATTATACTCATTTTTGGAGCACAGTTCATGGTGATGTCGGAAACTCCGAGGCAAATTTTGTTTTTGGGTCCGGCAAGCAGGTCCTGTGGGCCCATTTAGGCCTGATTTTCAGCCTAGTTCGGAACCTAGCGTAAATTATATCATTGGATTCGCCTTGACCTTTGGTTCGTTATTTCGTCAGTTTCGAAGCAGTTTGAGGTCGTTTTCTATCAGTCGAGCTTATATTTGGGATTGGGCGTGCTATTCGTCGGACCTCGTAGGGCTTACTATGGGATATAGCTTATATGATTGTACTAGATAGCATCCGCGGGTCACATTTCTAGGTTGATACTGCGACCCTTGTCCATTGCTCCTATTCTATTTCGTCCCTTTCCTTCTAACGGCATTTGGTGCTATACGACGCCTTGACCTAATACTAGCTTTGTGATGGCCATAGAGTGACTCTAGAAGTAGTAGAACACTATTGCGTGGGCTGGCTTTTGGGTTTTGTTCTCGAGTTTGGGCAG
>JBDJHY010000049.1:14683566-14700073 GCA_039654485.1 Withania somnifera | reverse complement strand
CCCTAAAACAATACAAAGAACATTTATATAGGCTAGACTAAACTAAATAAGGAAAAGACTATACTAAGGCATAATAATTATTTTAACAAAGTACAATCAGTAGGGAGTACTTAATTAATTAACGAAGGCATAATCTCTCACACAATCAAATAGTCCACGTACATATATATAGAGTTGGTTGTCTAATTAATATAACAAATACTCGTATAAATTAATAATTGGATCATTAACTACTTGTCCAAAAGTTAGTGTTCGCCAAAAATATTTGTTACAACGCTCTAAACTGACCACCAAACATATGCCTTTTAATTACCATCAAATGGAAACACCTTTTTTCTATTAAAAAAAAAAAAAGGAAGAAAAATACTAGTACAAGTTTCTCTAATTCTCAAACTTCTATATGTATTATGGAAACTCGGTAGTTTTTCAGCTATATTTAGATATATACGAGACCAAAAAAAAAAAAGTAAGGGTCCAGTTGGTGGCATTTTTCGTCTTTATGGTTTAGATATTA
This sequence comes from Withania somnifera, assembly GCA_039654485.1. NCBI lineage: Eukaryota > Viridiplantae > Streptophyta > Magnoliopsida > Solanales > Solanaceae > Withania > Withania somnifera. The sequence goes on along the minus strand of JBDJHY010000049.1, from coordinate 14,699,559 downwards.
ATTAACTAGCTTATTATTTAAGCCAGATATGCGTATGGTGTACCAATGGAGTGCCATGCACACTAATGACATTATTATATACTCAATGACTACATAATCCATGTACATCAGAGCACATAATTGGTGAATAATACTCCTACTATATTGAGATACCTACTATGAATTAACTAATTAAATATTTGACAATGGACTACAACTGGCAATCATGAAAAGTCGAAATGGTTTAATTTACTATAGCTATTATCGTTCTAATTGGCTATACGTGGAGTTCTTCAAAAAACAGTTGACATTATGTTTCTGGAATGATCCTACGAATTACATTTCAAAAGCTACTGAGATATTAATAAGTAATATTTAGGGCGCTTTCAATGCAAGAAACACGAACTACAAACAGTGTGTTGTCTCAGATTAACAGAGCATGAAGGGCAAAAAATGGGGAAATTTAATAATGTCACAAGAATATGGTTTAATTGACCACGGCCAAAGTGCAAATAATTAGTTTATCATAGTATAAATTCCAATGTTAAAGGGATTTGAGTCTAATTAATAATAGAACTTTAACCTCTGGAGTCGATTGGATGAATTTGGAGAAAATTAACTCTTAAGCCTAGAAGTGCACGCTCAGGCATGAATGCTCCTTAAGGCGTTAAAGCGGGGAAGTTAACTTTAATAAGATCTTTTATTTAAATTAATGTCTTAATAAAAATAAGACGAGAAGCAAGAACGTTTGAGGTGCATAAAAGAAACTCTCAACTTAAAAAAAACGTTTGAGGATCATGCCATGTCCTACCGTTCAACTTTAATTGTCAAGGTTTTATCCTTATCATTAATTGTTTATTCCTAAAATCAGACCTAATAGGGGTAGTGTGGTAGTAGAATACTCATATCAATTATTATTTTCTTAATGGGCGTGTGACAATTAAAGTTGAACGGAGGGAGTAATAGATGCTTGGTTTCAACTATAAGTAAAATTAATTTGCCTCAAGCAGAGAGGCCAAGATTTCTAAATAAACGCCATGCATGGTATGTTGTTGCAGATTTTTCAAGGACAATTAACGATGCTTTCTGTTGCACTACGCATGAAATTCTTTGAATAGCATTTTACGGACTCAAATTCATGTATGGATAAAAATGAGTAACAATCCTTGTGTTACCAACAGCTTCTGAGAAAAGAATGAACGACAGTCCACTTCTGAAGTGATATCTATTCCTAATCCTCTATAATAAACGAATCATTCTTCTATGAAGATCCCCTATTACAAGGATGTTTAGGTGGAAGAGTTGGCCAATTGAGGCCCAAAGAATACAAATATGCTAAGAAACAATGGCAATATTCTATTCAATGGTCTGAATGACACCAGGGTTATTAGAAAAAATTACTGTTGGACGGCTTGGTGGAAGAAAATACAGATTGACAAAAAGAACTTAGAGGTATAATTTGTCACCAGAACACCTAGGCCATCAATTATTTGATGAATTTGAAGAGATCAGTCCAAGTATCTCATTGTGTAAGCTATGATTCGTCACAAGAAAGCCACCTGAAGGAAATATAGCTCTCCGTGCAACATGATCTGCTGCAAAATCAATTGAACTTCCTTCCCAGTCAGTAACCTGAAAAGAATTTGTACGCATGCTGAATAACTAATATAATAGCAAGTCAGACTGGTTTTTATGAAAGAAAGAATGCTGCAAAAAGAAGATTCATGTTAATAATCAAAGAGCTCAAAAAAGTTCCCCGGCGAGGTTGCTTTATCTCCTATTCTGCCAAATGAACAAGGTCGCAAACAGGATACATCTCTTAGTAACATGCTAAGGGATACGCTTAATAGTGATAATAGTGTACAGAGGGTCATCTAAAGAACAAAAAAATAATAAAGGTAATATATTTTATGCAGTTGTTACTTCTGTGGGGATATAATTGAACTTACATCTGTTTAACAAAAGAGACTTCTTAGGAGGCATAGCACACATTAATTATCAAAGAAGATTCAACGTGTTGAACGTCCCACATTGGTCGGTAATGGGATTAATTGTCTCTTTATATGGTCATGGGGAATCCTCACCTCTTGAGTCAGCTTGTTGGGTTGAGTTAGGCCCAATGTCCATGATGGTATCAGGGTTAGGACCATCACTCATACCAATCCTTTGTTTAATTGATGTCAGGCCCCATCTTATAAAGCCCAGGATCCAGATGTCCAGCAATGAGCTTGTGGGGGTATTGAATCATCCTCATCAATGGTGATGAGATTAATTGTCTCTTTATCTGATCTTTGGCAATGCTCAGCTCATGGACTAGCTTTTGGGGTTTAGGTCTAAGTCCATTTTGCTTATCACAAAGAGTATCATGCAGAAATATGAAGACCCTTCATTTTGTTGTTATCTGCCTGCAGTTCACAGATGTTTTAAGCCAAATGTTCAACATTTATTTTAATTTATTCTTTCATTTGTGCAAATGATTACATCCCATGAGAAAGCTAAAGTAAACTCTTTCATTGCTCATATTTCCATCTTAATAAGCATATCTTGTGTCTATCAAAAATGAAAAAAATTATTTCCAATGGATTAAAGGATATATGGGCCTTAATAATTCGGGAAACTCTGTTTTCTTTTCAGGCGAACTGCAGGAATTATGCTCTGTGGTATGAAAGATTTCGCAGCCAATTCTCAAGTTCTCAAATATATCCGTTAGACCTTGATCGTTGCATTAGAATTAGCCAAAAGAAAAAGAAGATGAAGCCTATATCTTGAGTAATACAAATCTCAAGGTAGTTGTTAAGACGTAAATCTTATGTAGGCTTACTAAATATTATACCAGCTGTTCTGTTTTCTCCCAATAACTGGTCATAAGTGGAGATTATTAGCAGAAAACTTATGATAAATGCATATGCAGAAAAGAATACCATCAGAGAGATGCATAGAAAACAGAAAGGAATACCAATAGAGAGACGCATACCTTTCCCCCAGCTTCGTTAACACATATGATTCCAACAGCATGATCCCAAGCAGGGGCATAGCCAGATATTTTCTTCAGTGGAGTCATATGTTCATATCAGAATGTTGAACACCCAAAAGAAAGAATATGCTAACACATAGATTTAGTAGCATCAATAGATGATGGTTGAGTAAATCCAGTCGACTTGAAGTAACCAACAAAGGAAGAAAGAAACAACTTTAAGACAAAATTATCAAATCTCCATGAAACCCTTTTCGTTTAGTTTAGCTCTCTGGCACCATAATAGAAGTATGTTGTTGTTCAGATGTGATAGCATATATGCATTTTTATCGATCTGTAACTCATATATATAAACACACACACACACACACACAGAGAGAGAGAGAGAGACACACACACACACACACATATTGCTCGTTATGAAGTTGTGATGGAGAACTCAAAAGCCTTGTTTCTGCAAATAACTTTGGACCATGGACTATAACCCAAAATAGTATCTCTTCTTCATAATCTCAAGAAAATTTGCAGTATCTTGTTTTCCTTGTGCTCATGAAACATGTAGCATTACTAATGTAACTCCACTACTAATCTCAAGAAAGTCTGCACTATCTACTCTTTTATACAACAACTATGGCTCAACCTCAAGCTTGTTGGGGTTGGCTATACGAATCCTTACTTTCCATGGTGTTCCATATGACCGGTCTCAGTCCAATATTTATAACGTCAGTTTCTCTACTATCAGAATTTTTTTTGTTTATCAGCTTCTCTACTACCAAAAGTTTTTTATGTGTAGTCGCCTATAAATCTTTAACAAGACTAAAAGACTCCTAGATAAGCTTAGACCTACAGTAAACATAAAATTTAACTCTTAGTGTTTGTAGACAATTTACTAGAGTGAAATTTGTGCTAGCATCATAAAACATCTCAACTACAGGGGGCTTCACTAAAAGGTTCAAGATTACATCTTTAATGACCCGAGGCACAAGCTCAATTGACTGCAGTTATCTATAATATATGGGAATAAAAAATTACCTTCATAACTTTTCTGGTTGTTGCACGGAGAACAAAAACAGATGCTCTACCAGAAGCCACCATCATATATTTGCACAAACTGCAGAGCAGAAGAAAATTACATTAAAGGAATGTGCAAAAACAAAGAAATGTTAGAACATAACTAGTTTCTGGCCCTAAAAAGAGAGTCAGAAGACAATATGGTAAATTCCCAATTAAACAATTCTCCAATGGAGACTAATTTTGGAGTATCACAGAAGAACATACAGAATGCAACTGTTGCAATTGTGTCCAGAGGTAATGTAAAATATTGCCCAATCTCTAATGGAAGTAATTCATGAGCCTCTATTGAAAATGAATTAGATGATGGTAATTCCACATACATTGCTAAAAGATAAATTTCCTTCAGAGAAAGAGGGTGCGGTGGTGTTTCGTGGTGCTTGACAAGACAATCAAACAGATAAGCGAAAAATATAATCATCTTAGATAGATTTCCTTAACAGAAATAATGTGTGGTCACAGAGGTCAAGATGAACTGGGGATTATAAGCTTTTGTAAGTATAACAAGAATCCGAATCTATACAAGTAACTTGAAGACAACTTATGCAATCAATATCCTGGTCAAATAGTTTCAGGTATGATAGACTATGCTCAAAAGAGTTTCAGATATGATGAACTGACATTGAAGAATAGAAGACACCAAATATCGAGTTGTTCAGTCAAAATTTGTTAAAAGGCAATAGACTGCCTCCCCACCCCCACCCCTCCAGAATATTATTCCAAGTAGGCATGAACTTTTGACATGTAGAGAGCCCATTGTACACAATGAAACAAGTACCATTGTACACAATGAAGTAAGTAGCTAAAAGATGCCTACCAGCACTAATATCTCTATAGTCTAAGCAATTTTTGGTGGAGAAAGAAAGCTTAACAGTTAAGGCACAAAAAGAAATCTCGAAACCAAGGAAAAAAGTCTATTTTTTTCTAGTAAGTTCCTGAAACAGAGAAATACAAAGCTCAAAGGATAAAATCAGGCCCACAGGTAGTAGAGATATTTGTCCATGCGTTATCTTCCCATCTGTAGTTAAGACAATTTAATGATCATGAACAAACACAATTCCTTGTACAAAGGTACGACTATAAAGATATTCACTGCATTTGTACCTATAAAATTCATGATAATAGAGTAGTGTTGTATTATATTCAGGTTATATCATCAGCTTAAATCATATCAGAAACCACAAATATGTTTCCAACATGAGACAGATAAGCTAGCCACATGTAAAACCAGTTTTATCACATAATGCCTTCTTCAAATGTGCTTGTGACAAGCATTCAGATTAAAAATGCTTTCATAGGTTCTTCAGCAATAGTAATTTTCTTCCTCCACTCCACATTTATCTAACCCTTATTTTCTAATAAGGCATAGTATCACAACTTTTATTTAATTGTCCACTCCTGTTTCAAAATGCATCCACATTTTTGAAGGCCTATCTAGTATAAAAACATTACGTAAATGTCAACTGTATGTAAGAGAGAATTGGCCATCACATATTTAAGCAATAATTCTTGCTAATGTCTAAGAATTATCTTTGACAAGAAGCATCACCTTCCACAGCATGCAGGAACCAGAAGGATGTCTTCTTCCCCTATATTTTCAGGGTTTGTTTTTGCATTAAACAAGGATGAAAGAGGAAAAGATTCCCACTTTTGACTTTCTGGAGTACAAAAATGTGCCTCCTTAAGTACTTGGCATCCATCAACGGAGCATCTTGTCCAACTTTGAGACAACTCAATGGTTAACATGTCCGACAACCTTTGTTTCCACGTTCCACAACCCACATGAGAAACCATGATCATCCCTGATCTAGAGAAATTGTTTCCAGTTTCTTGGACCCCAGAGACACAATTAACAAAATAGCCTTCATCCCAGTTAGGGCACCCCATAACTCCCAAGACAATCTGTCCTTCAACCACTAGAGCTAAAGCCACCTAACAACAAAGACTATCCAAATAAATTGAAGAAATGGCAAGAGGTATAATCTCAATTCGATCAGTTAACTAATCCAAAAAGAACATGCTATCATAGAAAGCTATGTAATAATGTATATAATGTCGGAGACTCTTTGGTTACCAAGACTTCTCGTTTTGGAGAAACATTAATTACTTTCACCTGAAACAACAAGTTGACAGGGAAAAAAACAGAATTAAACCAAAGAGGATGAGGGAACACAAAAGAGAAGATTGATGCGAGTGAAGCTTAAGAAGTTAAGATTAACAGCACCACTGCTTTCCACTGTAATTCCAAAATAAAGGTTTTCCCTCTATAACATCATTCCTCCCATCCTTCACCAATTGATCTGAATTCTTGCCTTTTTGATGTGTAAGGAGAAATTATTGAAAGCAATGGGACTAATACGACTCATGGTACAGAGTAATTTAATTGAAAAATCGTAAGCTACTGGAAATAGTTGAACTATAGCAGAATAGATAACCTTACGCTGAATAGGATAATACTAGTTACTTATCTGCATCTTTCAGGATTTTTCTCTTCGTAAGTGGAAAGTAGCCTTTTGTACCATTTCATCTGGATCCCTCATGACACTCTGAATAGATCTTAATTGCTCCCTAATATCATTCACCTGGGTAACGAACTAGGGGAAAATCGGTTATGCTCCATTAATATCATTTTAGGTAGTCATTTTCAATTAGCTACAGGGTTCACCCAACTGGGAGTTAGGGCCAGGTGCCAATCACGTCCAGTCTTCGGGTGTGACAGACTGCTAGGAAGGAAGAGAGTGGTCTGGGCATTAGAAACTGAGGCAACTTAACAACAGCTTAATGATGAAAAAGCTATGGTGATATAGTTCAGAACAACATATTGAATGGAAATAGGTAACTAATGAAAAATCTGTCTCTGAAGGATATTTGATATTCAAAGATGGTGCCTGCTCCTTATGGGGTGGAATTTGGAAAAATATTAAAGCTTTATGGTCGAGTTTTTTTGAATAATATTGGTCTCAAAGAGGATGATGGAAGGAAGTTAGCTTTTCAGAGGTAAATGCATTGGCTATGGTTCATCGAAAGAGCAGTTCCCTAAGTTATTCAGACTAGCTTGGTTTCCTGACACCAATTTGTTCAGTAATGCAGGGCAAGGTTTTAGAAGACACTTGAATGATTGGGCGATGGGCAGACTTGCTGAATTTTTGAAAGCCTTGGAATCCTTTCAAGTCTTGGCTCATAGTCAGGATAAGCTGTACTAGAAAGCTCCTAGCAAGGGACGCTTCATAGTTAAATCCTACTACTCATCTCTAACAGCTGGTAGTCAGCTGGGTAATTCATGGCCATTAATGCCAATTTGGAAAATGAAAGCTCCCTATAAGGAGGCATGCTTCTCATGGTTGGTTGCCAAGATGACCTGTTTGACACTTGGAAAACCTTCACAAAAGAGGCCTTCATTTTGCTCCAGGGGTTACTTATGTAGGGGTTACTTATGTGGTGAGAAGCCAGAGAGTGTATTTAACATCTAACTTTTGCCTTTCTCTAGTACCAATCGATTACGCAACTATTACTTGCTACCTTTGGCCATTGTCATGGCAAACAACCTCACATGTTAAAGCAATTCTCTTGACTGAAGTTCCTCTGAGATGGTTAGCTTGGACACTAATGGTATTTTATATTTAGAATACCAACGACAATCTTCCCTCCTCCTTTCTTTTATGTTGGTTGAGAAAGAGAGAAGAGCAAACAAAAGACTGCAAAAAACAAAGAATAATAAGAGAAAAATATAGATTAAAGATATACCACATAGAGAGCTTCAACACCTTTAACAAAACCTCGCGTCCCATAGTGGGATCTAGAACCTGTACTGGGTCCATGAAATTTTATGAGATAGTGCACAACCTCGTTATAATAAGATGCAAACACAAATCCTGTTTTGTTGCTTTTCATTGATATGGAAGCTAAATGTCAAATTTCCTTATAAGCATAAAAACAATCATCCAGAGTATAGACACCATCATAAAGAAAAGCACTTCCCAACATCAAATTATTTGAACTACCGAACTTTATACTTTAGATTTAGGTGTACAAATATTAGTGAAGAGCTACTGTCATTTATGCATGAAATACAGAGCATTATCTGGTAAATGAGAATTAATGAAGGAGGCAGTGTATATCACGAAATAGGGATTATCAAAGGCCACAGAAATATTCTGTTTCCTTCATTGGGACAGTTTCCCAGTATAGAAGCAACAACAAATCTATTTTCCTTTCAATAACTCTCAAGTGTTACAAACATACCACCAATTAAACATGCATGGCAAAAATATGAAAGGGGTATCCCCCCAAAGTAGAATCAGAATATTCATTGTTCACTTTCCTAGGAACTCCTTCTTTATGGATAGGTCTTAAAGAGCATATAGAGTTCATCCATGAATATTAGTGACTGCTCTAGTATCAATCTCAATTTACCCAGTATGTGGCTGGGCTAGTAGCAAAATTACAAGCATTCTTGCCCCCTTTGTCAATTGCTTTCAAGACACTATCTTCTGTTACTTCGTCTCTAAAAGTTGCTTTATTCGCAACCACATCAACCACTGCTCCTACTAGATTAGTTGACCGCAAGAATGATGAGTCCTCTTCAGCCACCAAAGGAATGGACGAGGAGAGTCTGTTCATCTCTATCAAAATAAGGAACTAATGGAGTAAAAAAAACAATCCAGCTCTGTGCTAAGAGAATAAAATAAGAGTGCCAAAAGGGAAACAAAACAATGTCGATCATGATTGACCATTCTTAAATTATAAGATAGTCGATTAGGTATATTTTCATGTAACAAGAAAAATAGTCATTAAGAGAAATCAATTGCAGCAATACACGGAAGCTGACTTTTGAAATAGTACTACCCTGGACCCTTCCACCTTCATCTTACAGTATCGGGCATACTACCTAGTTTACTCTATGAGGCAAATAGCAACTTAAGAGCATATAAATAGGTTGAACATTCTCACTACAGGGAAAGGCATGTCGTGAGACAAATTAGACCTCCAAAAATATACTGGTTGTATTTTCCTTCCAATTTTTAAAAATATTGTTGAAAACAGATCTCACTTTTAAGTCAACTAATCAAGGAAGGTGATAAAAAATTCAAGAAAAGAAAAATGAATCACCCAAGCTGACCAAAGCCTGCACCCTAAAGTCTGAAATAGTGACTGGGGTTTGGTCATTTTTCTCAAGAATTCTATCATCAATGGAAAACAATGAACTCTTCACCAAGAAACCATTAAAAAAAAGTTAAGAAGTCGAACTTCTAATTGATAAAATAGCAACATAACTTGACAAGCTGCTGATCCCCTCCACCCCAAGAAGAACCTTACTCCGATACATACTAGTACTTCATTTTAAATTGAATCTTCTTTGGCTCTCAAAACCATACAGTAGTATTTCATCAGAACTAAATGACTAATGTTCATCTCTGCTAATGTCTTTTGTCTCCAAAATCTCTTATCTTAAACATTCAGTACACTGTAGACACTTCACATACCAAAAATCGCAAGTACTAATGCTGTAAGCATAGACCAGCCTTTAACATATGTGTTCTATGCAATTACAATAACATTACCACGATACTCTGTCAATTGAAAGAAAAATTGCTGAAAACACACTATATTGACCAACAGCAATTAACCAAATGCACCTCAAGATAATTAGCTAACACAATCAATCAAACAGCTAGGCCTTACTCCCAAGCTAGTTGAAGTCAGACAGTATGCACAATTCCCCTCTACTCGGACGCATTCAACTCCAATACTAAGTAATCCGCTAAATTATTTCACAAATGGTCACGTAACAATCACTTTAAACACAAAAATCACACAACCTGACAAATTAGTTAGTTAAATAAAGGAAAATTACATCAACCCAGAGGCGGCAGCTCGCTCGACAACATCAACAGCAGCTTCCACCTCTCTATAGTATTTTGCTTTCTACTCGGGGAATGGGAGGCTCAAGCTCGACCTCACGGCGGCGAAGTATGGTCGAAGTGCCGTACAGAGGGAACGCCTGTGAGGAATTTTAGGGAACCGTACGGCGGAGCACCGGAGGAGATCCATCGAGGTACAATAATTACTAAGAAAGGTACATGGTTTGTACTGCAACGGATGGAGTTCCGACGGTCGAAAGTGACAGATGCTCTCTCACGTGGTGGGAGTTCACCGTACGTGCTCAGTCCAATTTATTGTTATTTTAAATATTGGAGTATAAATTTTTATTTGGTTTTTTTACTTAAGTTTATATAGAAAAGACATTTTCTTATACAAAATAATATTATTTTTATTATTCTGAATAAATAATAGGATCCCTAAATTTTGGGTGTCTATTTGTAAATTTAATTCAAATTTAAAGCGATCTTATACGTTTTCTCAAAATTAAAATTTTAACAAAATAACAAAAAGCCCATGACCCCCCATGCCTTTATATTTTTCTCAATCCTTACAGCAAAAGATAAAATTAAAAAATTAGATATCTCTTTACTTGAATATATTTGTAGTGTCTCCTCAATCAATCCTTGTCTAGCTAGTTGGCACTAATATCAAGTGAATTAACCCTTGAAGTTTAGAGCTTGCCCAATCTCCTGTAAATTCAAATTCTGAAGTGTCAATTCTACCTATGTATATTTTGAAGTGCCATCTATTTCTACAGTTGATCTTGAGCTTCAACTTACAACTTGGTCTTCTGTAAAAAATTAAGTTTGTAATTTGAAGGTGTATTTCAAGTAAAGATTGTATCTTTATAAATTGTTCAAAGAAGAGGAGAAAACGAAAATGGAGCTCAATTAGGTGCACAGAAGAAAACCACAATACAACAATCTACAACAACAATACACGCTGTATTCCGTACCACTACCACAATACAGCAATATAAATGATGAAAATTATTCATTCCCTTTTCAAGTCTTCTAATTATCTTCGCAAGGTACAATCTTTAAACAAAAATTCTTTCTTTTCTTTTCGTTTTTTATTTTGTTTTGTTGTTTTAGCTACTTTATCTCTTCCCAAGATATTACTCTATATCTTTTCTGATTTGCAGGAACTTTGGCATTTTCAGTATTGGAAACCAATTACATTAAAGTACTGTACTATTACTAGTTCTGCAAGTATAAATTCACTTGTTCTTGATGATTATTCAGATCAAGAAAATGAATTTTACCCATCTATTGGTCATACTCTGGTAATGAAAGACAATGGATATTTCGATCATACTTATTATTTAAGCCTACTAGATAGTTACTTGAGTGAAGGGTCAATGAAAGATGCCAAGAAACTACATGGGAGGTTGTTGAAATTGGGATTTGGTGATGAATATAGGATTTGTACTAGGTTTCTTGATATTTATGTTGCTGGTGGAGATGTACTCGGCGCATTGCAAATATTTGATAATTTGCCAAGTGGGATTAGAAATGTGTCTTGTTGGAATATGTTATTGTCTGGGTTTTCAATGATGAAAAGAAATGATGTTGTTATCGATTTGTTTTCTCGGATGACTAGAGAAGATGTTAATCCGGACGAGGTCACATTTTCTGAAGTTCTGCGAGCCTGCAGTGATAACAAGGCTGCATTTTGTTTCCAGGGTGTTGAACAGATTCATGCTTTGATTATGCGTTATGGTCTTGGCTTGCAGCTTATTGTTTCTAACCGTTTCATTGATTTGTATTCTAAAAATGGATTTGTTGATTCTGCTAAGCAAGTCTTTGAAGATATGGTGGTAAGAGATAGTTCGTCTTGGGTTGCTATGTTATCTGGTTTTTGTAAGAACAATCGAGAAGAAGATGCTATTCTCCTATATAAAGATATGCGTAAAATTGGAGTTATTCCGACTCCATATGTTTTCTCGAGTGTTATAAGTGCATCTACAAAGATAGAAGCATTTAATTTGGGTGAACAGCTCCATGCGAGTATCTATAAGTGGGGATATTTATCTAATGTTTTTATTAGTAATGCCCTTGTTACATTGTATTCTCGATGTGGATACTTAACATTGGCAGAACTAGTATTTATTGAAACACCACAGAAGGATAGAGCTACCTATAATTCCCTAATCTCTGGTCTCTCTATGAAAGGATTCACTGATAAGGCTCTACAGTTATTCGAGAAAATGCAGTTAAGTTCGGTAAAACCTGACTGTGTTACAATTGCAACCCTCCTGGGTGCTTGTGCATCATTAGGAGCTCTTCAGAAGGGAAAACAACTGCATTCTTATGCAACAAAGGCAGGCCTATGCTCAGATAGCATAATTGAAGGTTCTTTACTTGACCTTTATGTTAAGTGCTCTGACATTGAAACAGCCCATAAATTTTTCCTCGGAAGCCAGATGGAAAACATTGTTCTTTGGAATGTGATGCTCGTGGGTTATGGGCAGATGGGTGATTTGGACGAGTCATTCAAAATCTTTTCAGAGATGCAGTTTAAAGGGTTACAACCCAATCAATACACATACCCCAGTATATTGAGAACTTGTACATCTGTTGGCGCTTTGTATCTTGGAGAACAAATACATAGCCAAGTATTAAAAACTGGCTTTTGGAAGAATGCTTATGTGTGTAGTGTGCTTATAGATATGTATGCCAAGCATGAAAAATTCGATGCAGCAGAGAAAATCTTTTGGCGTCTAAATGAGGAAGATGTTGTATCTTGGACATCTATGATTGCTGGATATGCTCAACATGACTTCTTTGTTGAAGCTTTAAAACTTTTTAGAAAAATGCAAGACCATGGTATTCGATCTGATAACATAGGATTTGCAAGTGCAATCAGTGCGTGTGCCGGCATTCAAGCACTCAATCAAGGGAGACAAATCCATGCACAGTCAGTGGTGTCAGGCTACTCATTAGATCATTCAATAAGCAATGCATTGATTTTTCTTTATGCTAGATGCGGCAGAATACAAGATGCATATGCCGCATTTGGCAAAATTGATACAAAAGATATTATTTCGTGGAATGGCTTGGTATCAGGATTTGCCCAAAGTGGATTCTGTGAAGAAGTATTGAAAGTGTTTTCTAGATTGCACGGAGATGGAGTGGAAGCTAACATGTTCACATATGGATCTGCTGTTAGTGTCGCTGCTAATACCTCTAATATTAAACAGGGGAAGCAGATTCATGCTAGAATAATAAAGACTGGTTATAATGCTGAAACAGAAGCTTCCAATGTCCTGATCACATTGTATGCAAAGTGTGGAAGCCTTGTGGATGCCAGGAATGAGTTCCTTGATATGCAAAATAAAAATGATGTGTCGTGGAATGCCATGATAACAGGTTATTCTCAACATGGATGTGGCAATGAAGCTGTAGAACTGTTTGAGGAGATGAGACATCTTGGTGTGAAGCCAAACCATGTCACCTATTTGGGTGTTTTATCAGCATGTAGCCATGTGGGTTTAGTGGACAAGGGGCTTTTCTATTTCAATTCTATGAATAAAGATTATGGTTTAATGCCAAAACTAGAACATTATGCATCTGTTGTAGACATTTTAGGACGAGCTGGCCATTTGCAGCGTGCAGTGAAGTTTGTGGAGAGCATGCCAATAGAACCCGATGCAATGATTTGGAGGACCCTTCTAAGTGCTTGCATAGTCCACAAGAACATTGAAATAGGGGAAGAGACGGGTCACCGCCTCTTAGAATTGGAGCCTCAAGACTCAGCAACTTATGTTTTACTATCAAATCTATATGCAGTTCTTGGAAGATGGGATTCTAGGAACCAGACAAGGCTCCTGATGAAAGATAGAGGTGTTAAGAAAGAACCAGGCCGTAGCTGGATTGAAGTTAAAAACACTATCCATGCATTTTTTGTTGGAGATAGACTCCATCCACTAGCAAATCATATTTATGACTTTGTGGAGGAACTAAATAAACGGATAGTTATGATTGGTTATGTTCAAGACAATAATAGTCTATGGAATGATCTGGAATTGGGACAAAAAGATCCAACTGCTTATATTCACAGTGAAAAGTTAGCTATTGCATTTGGACTTATAAGCTTGCCTGAAATGATTCCCATACGAGTGATAAAGAATCTTCGCGTCTGCAATGACTGCCACAACTGGATAAAGAGTGTCTCGAAGGTTGCAGATCGAGCCATTGTTGTACGGGATGCATACAGGTTTCATCATTTTGCAAATGGTGAATGTTCCTGCAATGATTTCTGGTAATTGGAACTACTGAAGGGTTGTGATGAAACGGGTTTTAGTTACTAGAAGGTTGAGAAGGTTTTGGAAACTTGTCAGTGTTTGAGATTGATGCTCTGGATGCCTTTATCAGTAGAGGTATTAACACTTTATCTTGATGATATTTTTGGTTTGCTTTGTTATAGCCTTGGTTCATAAGTCAATTTATCTGCGGTCAATCAGGTCAACTATAGTCCATAATATTCATCTCTTTTTAATCATCAAAAGTAGCTATGATATATTTCAGTGCCCATTTTTCCAGATCACAAAGCTACTGATCTTAATTGCAATGATTAAGCATACCCTTTTCCCCTAAAGGAAGCAGAATTACAATCAGGTGTTACTCTGATCTGTAAAAAATATAAAATGAACGTCGTCCTATCTTCTCGATAAAATCATGAATACTCTACATTCCTTAGTTTTATCTTCTCGATAAACTCATGGACACTCTACATTCCTTAGTTCTTAAATGTGAAGCATAGATACTGCTATGTCTCAATGTTTGCATATACCAGACAATTAGTAGTTGAAACCTCTGGAGTATGTCAACTAACTTCTTTTGCAGTCAGTCAAAGGACGACTAGTTTGCTCAGACCATCTGTAAACATATCCCCTAACGTCAATTAGGTTGTAGCACTTCTTGTTCTTGGTCTAATGGTTAGAGCACAGTACATAATGTGTGGATTAGGAGAACATAACGAGTTCAAATCCTCGGCAAACAAAAGCCTAGTGTTTAAGTTTAGAAGAGCAGAGGGGCGGGTCCATTGTCCACCAACCATGAAGATTTGAACCACAACCCCTCGGTATTTCTCAGTTATGTAAAAGAGGTCTCAAGTGGGTTTCAAGGTAGCCAAAATAGCCATGATCGTGTCTCTCTTCAGTTCGCAGCAACCTGAGCTCTCTGCTAGCCCCTCTTTCTTTCAGCTTTTTGCACTCTGGCTTGAAATTTGTAATGACCCTCCGAATCATTTTTTTGTATTTTCGCGATTTTTTTCCGAAACCTTTAACTTGAGAGTGCGAAATTTGAGAATAATTCCTTAGGAACATGTTCGAAATTTAAATCTGACACTCCTGTTAAATCCGGAACATGGACTTTAGCCTAGGGAGACTCTTGGCTCGAATCTCGGGCTTTCGGTTGCGTGTTATTTAGTTTGACGGAATAACAACTGGGTCGCGTTTATTTTATATAATAACTATGTCTTACTTTAGTAAAGATAAAATATACATTTTTAAGTCCTATGGTGTTGCGAAAAATTATGACACGTTTTTTGAATAATGTAGCCCCACATTTGTTATTTTATGAGAAATTATAAATATAGTAATATTTTAAACGGAGATAACGCATTTAATTATATTGGAATTTTTTTTATTATTTCAAAAAGTAGGTTTTATTATAAATATTATTTTATTAATTTTGGTAAATTTAAAAGGTTATAATACCGAATATTCTTTATTCTAATATATTATATATATTATATTATATATTGTATAATATATAAGGTTGCTGGCGGTGTGTGTGGCCTTAAAAAAGAAGCAAAATTGCTTCATTTTGAAGTAATTACAGAAAGAGCAAAACAAAAAAAAGAAAGAAAGAGCAGAGAATCAGGAGCAGGGAATAGAAAAGGAAAAGAAAAGAAAAAGAAAAAGAACAGAGAATAAAGAAAAAGAGGAAGAAGAAAGAAGGAGAAAAGGTGTTTTGTAAGTTTTGATCCGTAGAAACGTGTTTTCATTCTTCTATGTATAATTTTACCGTTTAATTTCTCGTTCTTGTTTTAATTATAAAGTTCTCTATTGAATATAAACT
>JBDJHY010000049.1:14596217-14608154 GCA_039654485.1 Withania somnifera | reverse complement strand
GAATAGAGTAAAGTGTAACACTTTATATATGAAAGTGTTACTTGTAGGTTTGTAAATTGTTGACAAACCTATACTCTATGGTACAACCTCGCGTGCGTGCTCGCAGGGGGGTACAAATCCAAGGTTGTGGGGAAGCCAAATTAGCTTGACTCGTGAAATTTCAAATGACTTTTTGCATTCTTGAGACATGCCAAAAGTCATGCAGAATTCATTGAATCCATCTCAAAAGTTTCTTGAGTTAATGGATATGAATTCAGCTATAATGAGGGTTTTTAAAGGGTCTCCAACCAGCCTTAAAGTCACACACTCAACTATAAATACCAAGTCTATTCTCCATAAAAAACACACTAAAATTCTGAAATACTTTTCTTCTTTCTTGCTGTGTTCATCTATTTCTTTTTCAGTTCGTTGGTGAGGTTGTTTCAGTGCAAAACAGGCTTCATATTTTCGTTGTATCATGGGAAACAGACGCTGTCAAACCTCTAGCACTATCATTGAGGGGCGAATCTATTTTAAGGAAATTGTGTTGAACACAAACCTAGAAATTTCCTTTCACTGCTTTTGTTTGTCTTACTAGTTTTAACATCATCATCATCATCATCCTCTTCCTCCTCCTCCTTCTCCTCCTCCTACTACCACCACTATTACTAATATTACATATCTATGCATAAATATATGAGATACATCAACTTTTCATTTTTTACAAAGACTGTATCTCGGCATCTTTGATTTATTATATATTTGAGTTTTATTTGGAATGGATCTTGGATCTTAAATCTGTAAAATAAGAAACGTATGTTTAGTAAAAAAAATTATAAAGATACTCATAAATGTATTTGAAGAAACATATATATATTGATACATGATTGACCTCGTATGTTTATTACTTTACTAGTTATTAGGTTATGTATCTCGACTCACATTACATAACTTTTCAACTATACATCAATTTTACAATATGTATCTCTAATTTATTGTATATTTGAGTTATTTTTGCATAATGGATCTTATATCTATAAAACAAGAAATGTATCTTTAGAAGTTTTTTTATATACTTTGAATCTCAGGAAATATATATATTTTTTGTTGTTTCTAAGGTTATATACAAATTTTAGTATTATTGTGTTAAATTATTTTTTATTCTTCATTGTGCTTAGGTTATCTTTCAACATAATCATATAATGCATGTTTGTAGAAGCATTAATATGCAGATACACAAATATTTATGTGTATCTTTACATCTGTTCATAAAAATACGTTCGAGTTGTTATCATGAAATTCATCAAAGAAAAAATTTCAACAGGAGCAATGAAGAAGAAGAGAAAAGGATGATTCAGAAATTTGAATTTTAAATTTGGTTATTGATTAGATACAAGATTTTAGCCAAATCTATTTTTCATGATTTTCTCCTTAAAAGTCGCTAATCAATTATGCAAGAAGATTTGATTGCCTAAAATATCTTATATTAATTCAAGCGTATTTAAGATACCCATGTTAAGATACTAACAAAAAATATAATTTAATAAATTTATGACATGAAATATAATTAAGTATGAAATCTATGACATTTATGTAAGTTGAATTTAAAATTTAGTATGTCTTTCTCATTGACCTCAAATATTTGACTATCAATTTGAGATACTATATTTTGTTGGCAAATACCTCGCAGATTAATAATTCATTTTCTTCGAACATTTCTAAAAACTACATATAGAATCATATGTTACAACCATGTTATTTCTAAGTAATTTGTCTCTCAATAAAATTATCAACATTTTTTCTTAATTGTAGTCATGGTTTAAGGTATTAATAATCTTAAGAATTCCAATAGACTAATGCCCAGTGCATGTGAGATGGATTTCAAGTGCCCAACTTTAGGATTTGTTCAATTTGATTTCAATGATGACATTATGTTTAAGCTAAGGTTAGAAGAAAGATTGGAAACAAAGCCAATCAACTTGAAACCCTTCACGCACGTCTTTACTCAACTCAACTAAAGTGGCCTTTTTCTGGTCAAATCCCTTTCATTCAAAAATCTCATGAACTTTCTTAAAGTTGCAACTTTTGAAAACATCACATGCCTTTACTTTCTGCAAAGTCTCCCAACTGTATGAGAGGGAAAAGATAAGAAAAAAGAGAAACCAAAAAAGAAGAGAAAAGAAAGCATTCTACCAATCTTCCAAATCAATAAAGTGGTTTAAATATGAACCCAACACACAGTAAAAGCTTAAGTACGCCAGGTTAGCTTCTTTTTATTTTTTGTTAATTGGAAATTGGACTGCATAAGTTGATCAATTGAACGAGAAAAACAAAATAAGGGTCTTTTGGTCATTTAACACATCAACAAATCACTGGGTTATGGGGTTAATAGCCTCTTGAAGAAAAACAAAGGATAAAGCCTCTTTGATATCGTTAAAATTAGTTAATTACAGTTAAACCCCATTGTAAAACCCAACACTATTTTCCCGTCGACGAATATCAATCTCGATCAAATTCTCTTCCTCGACTTCGTTATGTCTCTTGCAATCCAATTCAATCTCAATCAACTCATCTCTTTCTTCATCGTCCTCCCACCGGAAACACACACTCCCCGGCGAATCCCAGTTTCCGATCTCCGTTGAATCTCCATCGGACGAACTATCCGTATCCGTTTCCGGGTAGTACCTCGACAATGACGCGTACATCTCAATAACCCTTAACTCTTCGTCTCTCTTCTCCTCTGTATACTCTTCTTCTTCTCCTTCATACGCTTCGTATATCACCTCCAATGGCGCCCTCACGTTCCACTCGACAAAGCTGTCCCCATAAAACGGTCTCGGTTCTGTTTCCGGTTCAAACACCGATTCTTTTGCACAATTGACGTCCACATTGGAATCGATGAAGATGTCGTCATGAAACTGTATCGGGTCAAATACCGAATCCTTTTCCACACTGAGTTCGACGGAGCAGTCCGGATGAAACTGTAAGGGATCCGGGTCAACCAGGGAATCGTTTTTGTGGGGCGGAACTTGTAATGATGGGATCTCAGATTGGGTTTTTTGGTGTAGTGAAATTCTCTGAGCAGCACCGAGTCTGAGAAGTGAAAGTAATAGAAGAGAGGTGGAGAGGATAAGTGGAGAAGCAGCAAAAGATGGGAAGTAGAGGAAAATGAGAGTGTAGAGAGTAACAATGGTGGACATTAAAGGACATTGGGATTCCATTCTCGTGTTGTCAAGTGGTTTAGCAGGGAGACTGGCATTTATTTTCATCTTCAACCATGGAATGGCAGCTAGTACTAGTATTGAATACGGAAGATTTAATTTTGGTTTGACCTTTTATTTGCCTCACCATTTATGATTTAACACACAAATCAAGTCAATATGGGAACAAGATGGACAACAGAGAATGGGGTTTCTCCATTGAAGTGGAATATTGAATGCAATGCAATGCACTACTACTCGCTATAGAGAGAATAACGACTATAGTGGTGTGTATATATTCAATACTTTACGTAACGTATGCACCTATTCTCATGAATCAGCATCTACATTGATTTGTCTTTAGGGTGGCGACAAATTAAGACTTCACTACATATTCAAATAAAAAGCAATGTAAAAGTAATTTTTATAAAATATAAAATAATATTATGTATACTAGACTCTCATGGTCCAATCTTTTTTCAATACTATCCATAATAAAGATTTAATATATTAAATTTATCTTTTTTTAATTATATTAAAATAACATCTTTTAATATATTTGGTTGCTAGATAAAAGATAATTATAGCCACTAGTTAAATATAATGTGAATATATATATATATAACTCAAGCCCAACTTACGAGTTTTTTTTTTTTTTTCTAATACGAAACATCTATTACCGCTTGAGGAACAAAAAAAATAAATTAGTGACATAAAGAAAAAGGAAAAACGAGAAGTAGCTTTGTGGGGATGGGGTTACATAGTGGGTTTGATTTTCAGAAAAGGAGTGAAGAGTAAGGACGCTTTGTAAAGTGAGGGGCTGTCCTTGTATCTGTGTATGTGGGGAAGGGAGAGTTTGGCATGGAATAATATCTAATAGTAAGAGTTAGGTGCCTTTCATCTTCAAGCTAATTAAGTTTGATTGACATGACTAATCATTGTTGGGATATATACATTGATTACTTATTTAATGGTACTTTCCAGAAAATGCAAACAATCAATGGTTGATACAGTACATCCCCCTGTTCAATTTGTTCTTTTCAAAATTTATGAAAAATAGAGTTGTTCTAATTTCTTGATTTCTACATTACCAAATGCCAATGATAACTTTGTAAAAGCTATTCATCATACAATGTATAGTGTTTATTATGTACATTGTATTAATATATGTTAGAGAATATTGATGGATCTACTTAATTTTTTTTTTCTTTAGTCAGTTATTTAGAACCGTTTTATTAGTCGATTAACTCAAATTAGTATGCTAGGTTCACTTAGTTTGTTAGGTGATCATTTAGTAACAGGTTAGTTCATATATATATATATATATATTATCACTTAAATGAATAAATAATAAGAAATTTTCACTTCTTCATCATCTCTTACTTGCTGGTTACAGAATCATGAACATCAAGATTCAAGATTTCTTTATTTTTATTTATTTTATAACATGGTATCAGAGCCTACGAGTTAGAAGAACTAACTTGTGATTTGAATTCTCTAAATCCGTTGTGCAAAGTTCTGGTTTCTTTCAAAGTTCTTCAAGGTTGAAAATGGCAGAAACAAGGCAAACTGGTGTCAATGACATACAAACTATTGAAAATAATCACACAAATTGAATGAGTGGAGTTGATTACAATTATCTCTTATTTCTTCACTCATCATATGTAAGTGGTACTCAAATTATCTCTTTCCAGTTAACCGGGTTAGGAAATTATTCAATGTGGTATAGGTCTATGCGTATTGCACTATTAGGAAGAAACAAATTGGGGATGGTAGATGAGTCGTGTGTGAAGAGTAATTTTTCAGAACTAGGTAATCTTTGAAAATGGTTAATGCAATTGCACTCTTTTGGATTCTTAGTATTGTTTCTAAGCATCTGTAGGAAGAATCATGTATGCCTCCAATGCTCAAGCAGTCAGGAAAAAACTGCATGAAAGGTTTAACAAGATGGATGTTCAATAAACTTCAATCTTCATAAAAAAAATTGCTACATTGGTTCAAGGAACCTCCTATGTTTCTGTGTATTGCTCTAACTGAAGGATTTATGGGAGACGTTTGAGGCATTAGTTCCCAGTCATGCTTGCAATTGTGAAGGATCAAGGAAGTTCATACAACATCATCAGAAGATAAAACTATTCCAGTTTTTTATGGGATTAAATGACTCCTACCTACAGGCTAGAAGTCAAATCCTGTTGATGAATCACATACCAACCGTGAATCAAGCCTAATCAATGATAATGAGTGATGAAATTCAAAAGGCTACAAGTTTCAATTCTGAAATTTTGAATGCCAATTTTTCTATCTTACAAAATCAAATTGAATTTGCTATTTACTCAAAAGGAATAAATAATCAAAGGTTAAAGAGAAATTTCTGTACCGTGGCTCCTAAAGAAGGTAACTTGTATTGTGACCATTGCAAGTTGAGGAGTCCCACAAGAAAAACCTGCTATAAGCTCATAGGGTATCCTCGCGATTACAAATTCAAGAAGAAGGGACCTAGCAATAGAACTCACAATGTTCAAACTGAGGGTAAAGGAAGATATGGTCAAACATATCAGGTTTCTCACTCAGAAGGAACAGGTCCATCGAACCCAGTCACATGAATCAAGAGCAGGTTAATCAACTGAAAAGATGTGTTTTTAATAAAGAGCAATATCAACAGTTCTTACAGTTCATGAGGATGTAAGAAAATTTCACACACTCAGCTAACACAATAAGTATCACCACTGCTTTAATAACACTTAAATATAGGGGTAAACATAATTTGGTTGAAATTGAAAAACTGAACTACATCGAACCGAACCGAACTGAATTTTTTTAAAATCTGGGTTTCAATTTTTGGTTATTCGGGCGGTTTGATTTTTATTTTTAAAATTATTGGTTTTTAATTTTGATTTTCGATTTTTGAAATATAAAAATTTGGTTAATCGAAAATCAAAATATATTGGGCCAGCACTGAATGTCATTTCTTACTTAATTACTAAATATATTGAGCCAGCACTAAATCTAATATAATTTGGCATTTGAGCCCAATAAATTGTTATTAATGCCTAATGTTATGACCTTGTAGTTTAATATTATTATTATTATTCTTTTTAGTAGATATTGTATGGTATGAGAATATGGAGTTGCCAATATTTTAGCTTACTCCGAAGATCGAAATTATAATATAGAGACCTAATTATAATTTATAATCCATAATAAAAAAAAACCCAATATTTTAAGGCTTAAACCAAAAAACCGAACCGAAATTGTAATTATCAAACCAAACCGAATTTATTTTGGTTCGAATTAGGTTATTAATTTCACGAAATTGAAAATCGAAAAACCGAACGTCCACCCCTACTTAAACGTGAACACAAATGGATAGTGGACACTAGAGCCACTAACCATATGGTGTCAGATTTAAAAATGCAAAGACAATGAGTCTTTTTGTAAATCTAATAATCTTAAAAGAGTTTGTCTATCAAATGGAGACATATCACTGGTAACCTATACTGGTGCAAGAACTCTTACTGAAGGAAACATAATCACCAACGTGTTTTATCTATCACAGTTCAAGTTTAACTTGTTGTCTGTAGCAAAACTTACAAGAAAATTATACTATTTTGCTTCTTTCTTTCCCGACTTCTTTGTTTTCAGAAAATCTACAGTGGAAAGGTGAAGATGATTGGTAAACATGAAGAAGAACTTTACATTCTTACAAAAAAAATTGATGCTATATGGAATTGTCACTAGCAGCTAATTTTTTTAATTCTAATACTAGTAGTGTTGTAAATATAGATGTTGATGTTTGAAATAAAAAACTTGGACATGTTTCTATTACTGTTCTTAAAAAATTTCTCCATGTAAACCCTGCTTTTATTACTGAAAAGGTGAATAAATGTCAAATATGTCTATGTCCTTGTACTAAGGAAGTTAGATTATTTTTTCCTGATTGATAACAAGTCTGCTGATAATTTTGATCTTATTCATATGGATGTGTGGGTCCATATAAGGAGTCTACATTTGATGGTAACATATTTTTCTTAACGATTGTGGATGACTATTCTAGAATGACATAAGCATTCCTGTTAAAATTAAAATTTGATGTGTATGTTATTATAAAAGAATTCACTACATATGTTCATACAAAGTTTAACAAAATGATTAAAGTTGTAAGGAGTGATAATGGCTCTGAATTTTTCAATTATAATTGTCATAATTTGTTTAAAAACTTTGAAATTGTACATCAAAGAACATGTATCTATAGTCCTCGGCAAAATGTAATAGCTGAAAGGAAGCATAAACATATACTGGAGTTTACTAGAGCAATTAGATTTCAAGCTTGCATTCCCTAAAAAATTAGGGTCATGCATTCAAGTTGTTGTATATATTATTAACAGAGTTCCTAGCACTGTTATTGATAATAAAACTCTTTACGAAAAGCTCTACAATAAGAAGCCATCTCTTCATTGTCTTAGAGTCACTAATTGTCTCTGTTATGCTAAGGTTGTACAAGAACAGATAAGCTACAACCTAGAGCTTAACCAACGGTTCTAATGGACTATGTTGAAGCTCAAAAAGGCTATTTTTTTCTTGATTTAGCTAAAAATTTATTTTTATTAAGAGAGATGTGGTTTAGAAGATGTTTTTCCATTCAAGTTGAAGAAACAGGTAGACGTAGGGTTGCGCATAAAATACTAAAAATTACATTATCAAATCAAATCGAGAAATTTGATAAATTGGTATTCGATAATTTGGTATTTCGAAGTAAAAATTTTAAAATTATGATTTTTGGTTTCGATATAGAATATTAATACCATTAGGTATTTGGTATTTACCGAATACTTAATTATTTATTAAATAAAGGACCACCCTCTATATATATATATAGTAATTGTTGGTGCTTGAATTATTTATTTGATATATGATATGCCAAAATGTGAATAATTATTAAACTTACTAACAAGTTATATAAGTAGGGGACTAATTCTCCTTTTCAGTCGGTATGGTATTATACATGTTTTATGCTAGACTATAATTTGTGGACTACTAGCTTTTGAATTTTGATGGTTACTTTAAAAAGTTTGATTACAGGACATGGTTCTTTCTTCTCCTAAAGATACAGAGTGTATTTATTGATAGTTAAGAAATGTTGTGTGAAATTTGGTAAGAAACAATGTTAAATTTATAGTATATCCAACTTCAACTTTAATATGGTATTACCAAATATCGTATTAAAATAAAATTTAATTTATCGATTAGCGTATTATTAAATCGAAGTTTAAAAATATGATATTTGATATCTACTTTCAACTATCGATTACCAAATTATCCAAGTCGAATTCTAAAAATACCGAATTCCCACCCCTAGGTAGATGCATCTGTTTTCAGAACTAATGATCATTTCTTTATAAGGTATGCAGCCTGAAGGAATTACACCTGCTGCAATTAATGAAAATGTCATTCATGAAGGATATCAACAAGGGCCATATGCAAACAAACAGGTAGATTAACCTGATGAACAGGCAGACCAACCTGTTCCAAACATTGATATACCTGTTCATACTAGTAATCTTGATCAAATGAGGTCAAGTAGAGACAAAAGACCATTGTTATGGCTAAAGAATTTTATCTCTTCAAATGTGCAAGTGATACCCTATTCTATTGAAAATTATATATCTTATGATCACCTCTCTAATTTCTATCAAGCTTATCTTGCCAACATATCAAGTGTCACAGAACCTAAATCTTTCTTAGAAGTTGTTGCAGGTCTAAGATGGATGGATGGATGCTATGCAACCAGAAATTAGTGCATCAAAACAAAAATAACACCGTAAATGTTTGTCAATTGCCAGAAGGTAAAAAGCCTATAGTATGCAAATGAATTTACAAGATTAAGTACAAGTCTATAAGTGAGGTTGAAAAGCTGAATGCTAGATTGGTAACAAAAGGTTATAGTCAACAAGAAATAATTGATTACCAAGAAACTTTTTCTCTAGTTATAAAAATAATGTGAGGGCAGTTCTTACTCTTGTTGCATACATAAATGGCATATACACCAAATGAATGTGTATAATACCTTCTTACAAAAAGACTTATATGATGAAAAAAATATGATCCTACCTCAAGGCTTTGAAAATCAAAGGGAGAGAATAGTACGTAAACTTAACAAATCCTTCTATGGACTAAAACAGGCACCAAGACAATGGAACATAAAGTTGAAACACATATTAATAAAGTGTCAATTTAAGCAAAGTAATTTGGATTATTTTCTTTTCATCATAAGGGCAGATTCTGATTTAACCGTTGTACTTATTATGTTGATGACATGCTTATTACAGGTGACAATCTTAAGGTGATAAAGGAAACCAAAAATAACTTGAAGGAAACCTTTAAGATGAAAGATTTAGGTGAACTAAAATACTTTCTGAAAATTGAATTTGCAAGGTGAAAACATGAAATTCTAATGCATCAAAGGAAGTACTCTTTGGAACTCATAGCTGAAACAGGTCTTGGTAGAGCCAAACCTGCACCTGTTCAAGAAGACACTAATGTCAAGCTTATTACAAAGTAGTATGATGATCATCTCAAAGCTACTGGAGTTAAGATAGCCCGCATGATCCTTTGACTGATAAGTGTGCTTATCAGAGGTTAATAGGTAAACTACTATATCTTACCATGACAAGATCTGATATAGCTTTTGAAGTTCAAACTCTGAGCCAAATTCTTCAGCAACCAAAGAAGTCACATATGGGTGCAACCTTGAGAATTGTAAGGTATATCAAACAAGTGTAACTGCTTTTCATGCCCACTTACAAGAAGGTCAATCTCAAGGTAGTTTGTAAAGCATAGTGATTCATTAGTCTTGAAAAATCAAGAAACAAATCATAGTATTTAGATCATCTGCAGAAGTTAAGTATAGAAGCCTTGCCAACACTATGACAGAACTGATTTAGTTACAAGGTCTAATCAAAGAGTTGGGAATAGAAGTCAATTTTCCTATTAACATTTACACAGACAGCAAGACAGCCATTTCGATTGCTACCAATCCTATATCATTAACGAACTAAACACATAGAGATTAATTGTCATTTCATTAGAGAAAAAATAACGCAAGGTCTTGTGACAACCAATTATATTTCAACAAAGGAATAACCAGCTGATCTCCTGACAAAAGGGTTGACAAAAGTGCAACATCATTACCTTAACTCCGGCTAGGAATGAAAAACATTTTCTCCATTCCTAACTTGAGAGAGAGTGTTGAGAAAACTAATGGACCAGATTGATCTACCTTTTTCTTTCTTTTTTAGTCAGAAAACTATTTTATTAGTTGGTTAACTCATCTAGTTTGTTAGGGTTCACTTAGTTTGTTAGGTGCTCACTTTGTAATAGGTTAAATCAGATATTTATTAATCTATCACTTCAATGAATAAATAATAAAATCTTCTCTTTTCTACCCCATCTTTTTTTTTTTCTTCTTCTTCTTTATCTCTTACTTACTGGTTACATAATCTTGATCACCAAAATTCAAGATTTCTTCATTTTTATTTACAACAATACATAATGCTATCTAACAGTAAATAAAGTGAAAATCACTAGAGATTATATGGCTCAAACTTTCAGTAACAAAAGAAAAAAAAAAAAGTACGCGATATTTTAATATCGGTCTAACTTATAATTAACAGAGTTAAATACTCCTGTATTTGTACTCGTGTGAGTTCACAAGGTAGCAAATATCTAACGAAATAAGTTATTTTGGATACTAACGATATATGAAAGGAACTCGTAATATTTTGACTTATATTAACTTAATGATAATTAAAGACCACAAGGAATGGTTTTGATTATGTGATCAATTCGAATCTTAAAATTCCTTTGTCACATATTCGAGTAAAGATATAGGTTAGTTTTTATATGTTATAGACTCATTTTCCTAATTTGTTACGCATTTCCTAATTTCTACATTCAACCATTTACATCAAGTTTTTTCTTTTTCTTTTGGTGCATCTGATATCTTGCATCCATTACTAACTTGAACATTAGAAAATATTTGACATAGTCACATACCAAAATCCCATCTATATCATTGTAGACTATTAGAGGGTCAACAATGTCAAATATTTTTCCTTTGGCTCAAAGTGAAAGATCATGTCATACAAATTTAAAAGAGGAAAAACTCGTACAAGTAGGGCTTGAATCATTCGGCCATTTAATTTACAAAAATGTTAATATAAAGTGTATCAATAGTCTCTACTATATATTATATGTATAAATGTTTATTTATTTTGGGCGAATGATATATATTGATAACGATACTAAAGAAAAACTGTATATATATATATATAGTAGGCATTTATGATTGTTCTATCAAAAATATTTGTGATATGGAAGCCTTGTACTTCCTTATGTACTCTTAATCTTATCAAAGGTTGCAAGATTAATCCTTTTAGGATCGTTTGGTCACCAGGATTAAGGATTATTCCAATATAATTATATTTGGGATTATATTTGTCAAGTGTTTTGTCATGGGTATTAAAAATCAGAATAAAATCTTGAAAATTATCTATCTCATCAATCATATAAAAGGTAAAATAATAATTGGAATAACCTTATTTTGAACCAAACATAATTCCCGTAAGTTTCTCTATGAGTTGGTTAGTTATTGTTTTATTTTCCATGTTTCATCATATTCTCTTTCCCGTAAGTAAACAATCTGATATTCTCTTTCACGTTGTTACAAGTTTTACCTCTTTTATATATACTCTTAATTTAT
>JBDJHY010000049.1:14542696-14562758 GCA_039654485.1 Withania somnifera | reverse complement strand
TTCTTTGTATCAACGCTAATTTCTGTTTTAACAATTTAAAGGAAATGTTTTTTCTTTTTTTTTTTTTTTTTTTTTTTTGAGAAAGATTATTGGTTTCTAACCTCTAACCACAAGGGTAATAAAGTGGATGCCTTTGCTGTTTGAGCACTGACAAAAAAATTTAAGAAGATAATGGTAAGACTCGAGTCATTATTATGCATCAATAGCATTCAAAAAGCATCAGTGAAAACATTTTCTCAAAATTTGATGTGTTTTTCTTCTACATCTAACAAAAAAGGAAAAGAATATCAATAAGTCAAAATGAGGCAAATACCGTATATCTCCTCCTATGCTGGTGTGCAATTACATTCATAAAGTTAGAATAGAATGGAATTGCTGGTGGTGCTATTTTTATTTATGAGATAATAAATTAAGGTCATGTCAGCCCATGCTAAGATAACTTTATACACAGTTTGATACATTGATCAAGAATCTTGACGAAGGTCCTCATCAGGCTCAGTTTTACCATCTGAGCCCGCAGAAATGGGGCTAACATCATTTTCCAAGGATGCTGTATAGGAGAAGCTCCACACAGAAACACAATTTTCATCACCTAAACAACAAGAAAAACATATTTACAACTTCTCATGTTAACAGATCATGAATGATTTTGTAATCAAGCAGGCCACTAAAAAGACAACATTTCGTACAAAAACTGCAAGAAGTCACTTGACTCTAGTGTCAAGGAAGGAAGCAAATAGGATTAAGAAAGTGTAACAACAAATTTGTTTTCGAAAAAGCAGAAAATGGGAATGAGGAATTAACAGATCAAAGAATACGAGGAGGAGATATGGCATGAATAATTTACTTCATACGAATACAGAAGTTTGAACACATAATAATACTCTGGGACATTATTACAACAATGTGCGGTGAATGAATTTACCAGTAAGGAGCATATCCTCGTCAGAGTCGTCCAAAACTCCAAATCTCCGGTGGCCTGATGAAGAGGCAGCCATTGGCAGGAAAGGATGAAATGAAAAACCATTAACTGTATCTGAAACAGGATAACCAGAGTAAGAAATAGAAGAAATGAGGTGTACCTTCTCCCAACTTTTTCTTTCTATGAACAGAACTACCTGATGCAGCTCGGAAGCTGGATACCCATTGTCCGGTCTGAAGATTATAAATGTGAACTGAGCCATCCTAGATAGACAAACAAGTACAAAAGATTGAGATTTTGAATTTCACTCTGACACAGCATGTAATTTCGAGCTAAGTGGAAGATTACCTGTCCTCCAGAGCCGAGATGCTGACCTCGAGGTTCAATATCAAAATATATCCGCTGGTTGGTAGTTTCTGATGATCTATACATCCTAATTAAAGGAAATACAAACTTTAAACACTTGATCACTGAAGCAATCAGTCACAACAAATTTAACATACAAATAACGCGAAGAGTATTTTTAGTGAGCCCATCACTTCTCAGGTAATATGTACATAGATACCAAAAAGACATTCAAACCACAAGGTACCAACTTCCTTTAAACAAGTTATGAGGCCAATGGGGCAAAAGAAAAAAAAGGGAAATTCAAGCAGCGTGGGCATGGCTGCCAAAGTAGTAACCTATAGCTTTTGCAGGTTTGGCATCAAAAAGCTTATTCTCTAAACGAAAAAACCAATGAATAATGTTTGAATCTCGTATAAGCAGGACCTCAACACTGTCAAGCAATAACCATCTATTGCACCATCTATTGGGAACTTCGCCTCGCTTAATTCTCAGGCATACTTTCTCTTGCCAATGAGCCTCTTCTGAAGAGACGACACTAAACAATTGATATTTCACTTTATCATAATTTCTTTGTTCGTATGTTTGTCATTCATGCTTATAATTATTAGTCTTGGACTAAACATACAAATTTATATTTTCTCCCTTTGCACCTTTTTTTATTAAAGCCAACGCTTTATTTGCACTTAAAGCCCCCAATGGACCATATAGCTTTTTAAAATTTTTTGCTTTTAGTAATACTGATTATATGAACATATATATTGTTATTTTATAGGACAAGGAAACTGCTACAGAATTATCACATTTCTAGAAAGAGAGTGAAACGTCTCCGACTTGTGAGATGCAAACTTTTTTGAAGAGGAATGCAGTTCATTAGCTTCTTTACTGAACAGAAACAGAACTATTGAGCCAATCATTCCAATATTCCAGCTCCCTGAGTGTGCAATCAGTAGAAAGAAACTTACTTGTAAACAATATCAACAGTGTTCCGAATGTCCCAGCACAGTATGTAAGGGTCCTAAAACAAGTTTGAGATGAACTTGGTCAAACATAAGTTTAACCCAACATGCATGCATGACAGGATGCCACTAACATACACGTGACGATGACAAGAAGTAAGTCCGAAGAGGAAAGGGTCAAAGTTAAGATCATAAA
Organism: Withania somnifera; assembly: GCA_039654485.1. Classification (NCBI taxonomy): domain Eukaryota; kingdom Viridiplantae; phylum Streptophyta; class Magnoliopsida; order Solanales; family Solanaceae; genus Withania; species Withania somnifera. The sequence continues at coordinate 14,560,336 of JBDJHY010000049.1, read as the reverse complement.
TAGATAACTGAAGGAAATCAACAAGTAGCAGACATGCCTTTCAGCCGAACAGGCACAAATTTTATATTTCTCTGGATGAAGGAAATGAAACCAAATCTTATTTTAGAATTATTATTCAAGTTTACAAACTATACACTTAGAGTCAAGGAAGAAGTTAAATAGATTGAACAATATAGTTGACATGAAGAGTGATCTGGTATACTTGCTATGGGAAGTATAAGTGTCATCTAGAGAGTGGCATGGACCTCTTTCCCTAAACCAGCAAATATCTGAGAGCTTTGGAATGGGTCGACGAATATATTCTCTCACAACCGAATATGTAAAAGTAAATTATATGAACCAACCAGTGATCTCAAGTTTATGGAACCCACTAAACTCCATTATGGAGAAAGAGAGAAGAGAGAAGGAAACCTATTAAATCAATACTAGAAAACTAAAGGCTAAGTGGTCAATTATACATTCACCTGGAGACAACGCTGTTCCGAGAACATTTTTATATAAGTATCCTATAAGGAGAATGTTAAGAGTTTGGAGGAATGGGAGAAAAAAACCAAACATCAGACACTCGCCAACTTTGTTCTGTGTTCTCCCTACTAACATCTTTTGGCACTAATTCTATGGTAACACTAAAGTCATAAACTGCTTTCTAGATCTCACCTCATCTAAACTCTTAAGAGAATAGGAGAGAAAATAAAAGGAAAACAAGGCTAAAAGAAGAGATAAGACAGAAGAGCAGGTGCTAGGATCACTAATAAATGGGAAGTATCCAAGTCTGAGATATGGTTACCACTAATTATTGATGAATAATCAAACTCACTCTCTTCCATTAATGTTGATCATGCGAAAGCATTTCTCTGTTTAGTAATAATTTGCTAAAAGAAGTTAATGAGGTTGTTATATTTAATTTTTGCGGAAACATATTAGAAAAAGGCAATTGAATTTCAGTAATTTCGCAAAATCATTTATCGGTAATTGACCTTAAGATTTTTTTGATTGCCTTTTTTCAAGTTAAGAATCTCTCATATTATGTGGAGGTTTTACAACGTAAATCTTCTAGAAGAATTAAGTAGCAACAGTGATTTATGATTACTTAATTAACCAAAGATATTTCTAAACTAATGACACATTCTCTATCATTGATCTTTTAGCCAAATAAAACTCAAAATTAAAGCTTGCAGAAAACTTTGAAATCGTCTCAAATGGATACTATTTTGTTTACATTGTTTTGGTTGTCTATCCATTCTGGTTTCTTACTGCTAGAGATTAGAAAATCAGAAACTGTTGTGCATTGTTCCATTATTTATGATGGAGATAATGAAATTACAGATCGAGCATTTTCTTTGCAGAGGAGGACCAAACAGAAGGTCAACCCAATCTTAAATAGGCATTGAAAGTAGTGAACAGTAATGTACAATCATTCTTACCTTCCGGCCACCAGTGTACAAGTAGTTTCCGTCTTTTGAGAATTGGACCTAATAAGTGAAGGTCATGGTGAAGAATCATCCGAGGATTTGAGTACAGTAAGAAAAAATGAATGACAGCTCTACCAACTTACATGTGTAACCCCACCTTCTTGACCATGCAAGACATAGAGAAGTTCCATGTTATCTTCCCTATGTATGGCAGAAGTTTGGCTATAGGAACCTGTTGCCAGCAATCCTGAGTGGCTTGGACAGAAATCAATTGAGGATATAATGCCTAAACAGATAAGATATAAGGTGTCAGAATAATAGATGTATAATGAGGAATAGTGTTGGCATCCAAAGTAGGAGAATTAATTAGCTTCAACAGGATTTTCTAGTTTCACTTCGAGATAACTACCAGGTTGATGAGTTTTGACCCAGATGATTGTAGCTTATTGTCTTATCGACAGAGTCAAATTCTAAAAAGGTGATCATAAAGAGAAGCAGCTAGCGGAACATACCTGATTGCCCTTCTTTATTTCCTTGAAGGGTGGAGTACTGGGTAAAATCTCTGCCAGGCCGATGAATATCAAATGTTCTTATGGATTTGTTGTAACCAGCAAATATCCTGGTTAGTGAAGAAGGACGAAACAATGAAAACTTTCTTTTGAACATAGCATATTAATGGCTACAGTACATAAATAAAGAAAATGAAGCAAACTCCTAATACCATACCCTTAATAACATGCTCTTATAGGAATTGGCATGGCATGGCATGTCAAAAACCAGTAGATATTAAAGGTAATTTGGTCTGTTATTTTTTTATAAATATAACACACACATATTATATACATTAGAGAGACAGAGAGACCTTGTGTGATCAAACTTCAACACATTGTTGTACGTCGAACGAATTGAATTCTTAATTTTCACTAAAGATTTTTATATACGTTCTTACAATATCGGGTACCCCTGTAATATATTTAATCCCACCAGATATGTTTGCAAGCAAGATAATTGTCTTGCCTTCCAACTAAGTTGCGCAGGAAAGGCCCAAAGCCAATCCCAGGGAGCCGAAACGGCGGATTCCCCTGTTACATTACAATACCCTACTTCTTTCTTCCTTAAAATTCTTAAACTTTGTATTTAGTAAATCAGCGCCACAAAATGAATCAGAGATACAAATTGTTTCCAAGTTAGCTTTATATCCAGATAAAGAAAAAGTATTTACCACATGTGTCTATTGTACGCAGCCTTACCTTGCAATTCTGCAAGAGGCTATTTCCAAGGCTTGAACCCGTGACCTCCTGGGTCACATCGCAACAACTTTACCAGTTACTCCAAGACTTCCTATCCCAAGAGATGCATTACCCAAGTAAGCAGGTCCGCCAGTAATCATATTTGACTAATCTGGAAACATAAATCATGTCTGTGGAAGTAACCTATTTAGTCATTGATCAAATAAGCAGAAAAAGATTTTGTACTAAACCTAGTAAGCTAATGAAAATCAGATATCATACAGCATCAATCATTTCTATAATTTCATTGATTGGAAATAAAAATATATATCGAGTGTGCTATATTTCTTTCTTATCCTCTCTTTTATAAAAAAAACTAAAGAACTACAAAGAAATATTATAGAAAAATGGTTGAGATACCTCTACGTGAACAGTGACTACAGGAGTAAGTAAGTTGACAAGCACTTTGATAAAGAAGAAATGCTTACTTAGTCCCTGCGGGGTTGAAAGCAATTGAGAATGCAGCGGTGATCTCGTCCATGGCATCATAAGCACGGTATGTACAGCGTAACTACAACCACCCAAGAAAAGATAATGTAGGGAAGAGTATCTTCTTATCAAAGAGCAGTGAGAGGAAAAAGCATCTGTAGCAACAGCTTTGAAGACGATGACACACCTGTCCAGTTGTAGCATCCCAGAGATGAATAGGGTGATCACGGGTAGTACTTGCAAAAACACACGTCTCTGGACCTGTGTCATGAAAGCAGATTCTAAATAATTTTTTCTAATCACCATCAGGATTAACACAAATAACAAGACAATTGACATACTTGAAGAAGACATATAGGGATACCAGCAATAGTCATATACAGACTCCCCGTCACTCATGACAAGGCTTGCACCATAAGAATCTGCAAATAATCAGCAAGTCTTAAAGACAATATTGAAAAACATGAGATAAAATCATATCAAGTTTAATACTGAACACACATGATTGAAAAATTTCCACATCCAAAGTAATTACTCTAGCATACTTCCACAATGTTGCTTCACATTCAAGCCTAAAATAAAGTAGAAGCACACAGCTACCTGTATCAGCATCTGATGAAGAAAAATCAGTAAGCCCTCCACTTTCATCATATGGCCTATCAACAAAGCAGAGCCAAATTAACAGCAACCCAACGACAATGGATATGCTAGAATAACTGAGCACCATTTTCCACTTGTGCATCATAGTCTGTCTTACAATAGCAGCAAATACCATCTCTCGACCAATCAAAAGATTGTGTCTCAATCATAAACTCCTTGGGTTGTCTATATGATTTCTCTACATCCATTCCCCTCTATGTTGAGATGAGTTATCAAATCATGAGTATTTTAATGCTAGTTGTCAACCTAGAACAGCCTTCCTCCCTAAGTCCAGGCTTTGACCTAAAAGCTAAGTTCACACCAGGCAGATTTAAAATGAAATTCTATCTGTCAATAAACCATATAAGCCCCCAAAAGAAGAAGTTATTGTATTTATAAAATCAATTACAAGAAAGTTACACTTTTTTTTTCTTTTACAACCATGGTGCTCGGACCAATTTTTTCATACCTCGACTAATTCCACAGGGTAACTGTACCTCCCACAAGCAACAGTTACCAGGTAACTCTATACACCAAAGCTAAGACAAGATAGCTGGTAAGAAATCACTTAATGTTTTTTTGGACTCTGTCGGGATTTGAACTTGAGACCTCACAGTTGGAGTCATAAAATCTATAAATTGCTAATTTGTTCCTAGAAAGAAATTACCTTTTTTATACTCATACAGTAAAACACACAACAATTCAAAAACTGGGCAGAAACTTACAAGTTATATAAACAAAAGGTATTATCATCAGAGCAAGTGAGGAAGCAAGAACCATCTGAAGACCTACAATTCCACAAACAAACAAACAAAAATAGCCATAAGACTACATAGACAGAAAAAAAAAAGGGCATACAAAGAAATGAAGAAAAAGCATACCATTTGACACCCTTTAAGAAATTATTAGGGTTTGAAGAGGTTCTGAACTGGTTGAAGAAATGATAGGTTCGGTATGGCGGAACATCAAACTGAATGACTGGCCAAGGGTAAGGTTCTTCAGATGGTTTATCGGTAGTTTCTTCTATAGCTTCAGTTGGAGCTTCCAATTGAGGTTCTGTAATGAGCTGCTGCTCTGAAGCTTCGTCTCCCATTGATTCGAGCTGTGAATAGTGTTAGCGCCAAAACAAGTGAGTGTTTGTGGGGTTTTGGGTTTTAGCTTTGACTCCGGTAACTTTATAGTGTACGTGTAATTCATCATGCCACCAATTGCCAACTCCCCTATATTGTAAAATTAGGGATGACCATGCTGTTGCGGCGGTTTCAGTCTTTAACTACAAAGTTTCATTTTGTATTGTATTGTATTTTTATATATTTTAACCCATTTTATATAAACTTTCTTTGCTTTGTCTCGCTTCATATTATTTATTTTTTTTTTAAATTAAATTATTAAATTATACATAATTTTTTTTATTATTGAATTTATTTTATATTTATAGATTTGTAAATAATTTTTTTTATTTTACTCATTTATTGTGAGTATATATATACTGTTATCACACATGTAGTTACTTTCTATAAATTGAGTCAGTATTATCCGTAATTTGATGTATATGAAATTTTTACAATAAAAAAAATTATTTTATAAAAAAATTATATATAACAGATCTTTTTAGTTTTCTTTTTGTAATATTTTAAAAATAGTATTTGTTTTTTAGTTTTCATTTGAACCCGCATAAAACCCGCTACCCACCCCACATTAATTTATTTAAAAAATTATTTTGACCCAACCCGCCCCAAACCCACCCCGCATAACCTAAAAATCACCCCGCCCTGCATCTACCCCGCTCCATTGCCATCCCTACATAAATTTCATTACTTCAATCTTTGATGAGTTGTCAAAATGATCAAATGCTCACTTTCTACCCCCTTTATTTCGTTTTAGTTAGCCCTTGCTTGACTTGGCACAACCTTAAAAAATATTTATTAAAATTTATTTTATAAAAATAACTTATTAATTATGCTTTAAAATTATATGATTATTTTAATGACACAATAATATTAAAAAAATATGATAAATTTTTTTATTTTCACAAATTGAACAACTAAAGTAACATAATCATTTTTAGTAAAAGAATCTGACTAATATGAAATACAGGGAGTAACCATTTAACTAAAAGATGTTCTTATTGTGAGATTTTTTCATATAGTGGTAGGGTGTTATTGGGAGGATTGTCAAAACACTTCTGAAGTGTTTGATTAAAGTAGAAAAATACTTTTAAGCTAAAAATTAAAAATAAGTCAAAAGATATAAGTTAGAATTTGAGTATGTGGTTTTGGCTTATAAACTATAATTAGTTTAAACACTCTCTTAAAACAAAGTGCTTATAAATATTTTTTTATTTCACTCAAATACTTTAATAATCCATTTCATATTCTATTGTCCCCCTAAATAAAAGTTCCTATAAATTTGAAGGTACTGAGTCATTTTTATATGCCCTTTGCACATGCCATTAAGAAAATTATTTAATAACATGAATAATCTCCTTTTCCAAAATGAGTAATTAATCACATATTCCCTGTCGGAGTACTACGATAAAATTGAAGGGAAAAAATCAATCAATGTTCTCTTTGTTCTCTAAAGCAAGAAAATATTTTGGATCAAACTTTCTTTTTAGCTCAAGCGACAAATAAAAAAGTCTGAAGGAGGAGCTTCAAGTGGCAAGAAAAAAATGTACATTCTAATTTTTACTACTGAAGGCTCTAGCTCATCAAAGTCACCACATAAAAGTATGACTCACCTAAAGAAAACTTTGACAGAATTGAAAGACCATAAGAAATGCTACATAAAAGGAAGAACTCTACAATCTGCACCAGCTTGGGTGCTTTCAAAGTACTAATAGCCAGAAACAAGTTACACCAATGATGCTCTCCAACGTGTCAGAAAAGAAATAATGGAATGCCACAATCTGAAGTCTATTCATTATACTTCAACATGCAACATCACAACCAATAAATTTCTGTCGAACGCAGGAATTAAGAAAATTCACATAAATAGGTCCATGTTTTGTGGAGAAAAAAGGGGACAAAAAACAACGGTTTAGTGACATCTGAACTTGAAACCATCAGCCTGCTGTCAATGTTTAACATAGATATACATTCAATCATTACAATCTTTTGGTATAGAGTGTTCCCTGTAATTGATGGGAAGTCTCGCTATAATTCTGAGGAAATAGGACAGATGCAATCCCGGTCAGAAGGAACAATAAATTCCAAGACCTCAATGATCAATGTTCCTGACGCAAAGAGATTTTAAGGTATGTATTGTCTTTGTACTTTAAGTATTGAGGAAGTTCAAGAGCTCTTTCTGCAATCTTCCTGTCCTCATGAATTTTCGTTATCAAGGCTTCAAGTGATGGAAAGTTGGCCTGTCATATTGTAAATATATGGTAATATCAGCAAGTAATACAAGAAAGGAAAAGGAAAAATAAGAGCAACCAGGCCAAAATACCTCCGGCTGTATGTAGCCCACAACAACTAGATGCAATTCCTCACCATAGATATCCTCATTGAAGTCATGAAGCAACCATGGTTCCTAAAAGTAAAGCTGTCTTTCAACAAATCCAAAAAAGTCTAGAATATGGAAGAAAAATATGTCACGATACACTTACAATTGTCTTCTCAGTTGTTATTGAAATACGGGTTCCAACCAATGCTCAGGACCATCTTGTAAACACCTCGACCTGATAGTCCTGCCCATCCAAAATACACGCCCACTGGATGTTCTGAAAGAATGGCTGAATAACCTTCTGGGGATAGATTAGCTGAAAAAATATGTGACCCCATAAGAATAGAAAAACATGTGACTGGGAGTCATACAAGGCAAGAAGCTAATCTTTCATGCCCCTCCAACAATGGGAGGTGTTCAAATCCAAATAACAGTTCGACATAAAATCACAATCTTTGATATGACAGGCTCACAAGAAACTGAAATTCCAATAACAAACTTATGAGAAATTCTAAAGTCATTTCAAGAGAACACAGATAACAAGTCAAGCATTTATATTAGCCATTCAGCAGAAGAAATAGAAAAGACAGCATACCCGTGGGGATCCCGAGAACCTTTGAACCGCGCCCAAATCCCTTAATGACAGGACCACCAATACACCAAGGTTCTGAAGGCAAAGTTCTTTCTATCCCTGCATATGCTTCCAGTCAAATATTGAAAGAGAAATCAAGTACACATTATACAAGTACTGCAGTCATAAAGACTTACTATCTTGAAATGCAGGTAGTCCCCACTTTTCTAGTTGCAAATCTAGAAGAGAATTGATCACTTGGTCAGCAGAAGTATAAAGATGAGACTGCTTTACAAGAGATGGTACAGCAACTACTGCCATTCCAGCAGCCTTACCAGCAGCAACACCTGGTCTAACATATGTATCTGAACGAGTTACTTTCAGTAAGTTATGAGATTAAACAATTTGCATCCAATTCAGAACTAGTATGATCTTGGGAGAGAAAAGGATCCATATTCAGCCTAGAAAATGCAAAAGCAATAACAAGGAATTTTAAACCTTATTATCCATGAAACGAATCTAATAAATAGAGAAATTGTAATTTACGATATCAAAAGCTAGTAGCTAATGTTGTTCAGTCAAACATGATGCTTATCCTTCCATCTTAACATGTGTAAATTTGAACTGAAAATGACAAATGCTAGCAGACGTCTCAATGTCTTTAAAGGAGAAAACCCAGCCCACAGATACCTTCTTTTTCTCCCTTCTTTTGACCAGTAATTATATTTTCCAACATGCTCCTATGCTTCTGATAGGATATATCGCAACATAATTTTTGAAGATTAAAAACTCACATTGAATCTTCAATGACAAGAAAGCTGGATGGATCCATGGTGAGTCTTTTAGCTGCTTCAAGAAATCTTACAGAAGAAAACAAAAAGTTAATTTACATTCAGAATATCAGATTGAAATGAAGACAAAGATAAGCAATTCGTCGGTTTTACATTTCCGGAGATGGTTTTCCAGTTTTCACTTCATCGCCCCCAACAATAGCTGAGAATGATTCTTTCCATCCTGGAAACAAAAAAGACTATCCCGATCAAAGAACCAAGCAAAAATGCCATCTTATATGCTGGAGTGGCACAAAATACCTTCTCAAGGAAAGAAATAGCTCTCTATCAATATATGTTAAAGCCCTACCGGGATGATGAAAAATTTTGGCTTCTATGTTAGATCTAGAAGAATTTGATGCCAATGCCATGGGTACACCATAACCCCTCAAATGGTTAATCAATCGATTGGCCCCTGGAAGAGCTTTGATAATACGCCACCTATATCAAATTGACTAACAAAGTTTTATCAGAGCTTTGGACTGGAATGCATCTGCAGAAGACAATGATATACAAGTTCCACAATTATACATCAGAGGATCGCGCTAACAATCAGAAGATAACCAGAGTTTTACTAGCTCAAAGAAAAGAAGGTAACATCAATCCAATATTGCTTCCATTCTCAGCAAGATCCAACGAAATCATGTTCCTTAACCAACAAGACCATAGATGAGAGTATCACTCTTATTCCTTCTACCTCTCCTGTCCCCCTACCCAAAACCAAACAGAACAGGCAAAAGAAAAGCGAAAGAGTTCACTTCATTGAAATTTTTTTGTTCGATATACAAGACACACAGATGATCGACTAATAAACAAAACGTAGTCAATTCCTTTTGCTAAGCTAATGCAGTTGTTCCATTCTTGCCCTCTTTTTCCCTCTGTTCTTTTTTGGTGATCTGTTTTTAGTGACAAAAAAATAAATATCACCAAAAGGAAAGAAGATAAAGAAAGAAACATGTATATTTGGATTTTCTAAATTGGAAATCAACATATGTGGTTCCCCTTTTAGTAATTCTCCACAATTTAAAATACCATCCAGTACCTACGTACTTCAAATTAGGGTTTTGAGAAAAACAAACACTGCAGAACTATGTTCTCAACCAACTAGCTTGCAATTTATCATCCAAGCTCCAGCTATAAAAGAGCAGACTGTTTTTACCTTGTAACATCTATTCTTTAACTTCCATTAATAGGAATTCAGGAAAAGAGTCTACGGTCTACCTACTTATATTTTAGGTGGATAATCTTCCAATAGTCTATTCAATTTCAGTTTGTATAAGCTTAATAAATAAACAGAAAGGAAATGAAACTATGTTTGCTGGTTTATTACTGGTCAGAGAGCATTGGGTAAAATTGTGAAAGAAATTCATCTGCTGACAATGGCAGCCCATAATCTTCAACAACTGCAGCTGCAGCTTCTGTTGGTGTTTTTCCTACTATTTTAGGAGCTTCTCTTCCATCCCATTGTTTTCCATACTTAACTAAGAAAGTCTTTAAAATCTCACTCACAACGCCATCTGTCAGAACAACGAGGTCAAATTAACATAGGAAAACCTGAGATTAAAAAGAAACGCAAATACACACAAGGAAGATATAAGCAAATATTTAACTCTACAACTAGAATGCCTAGGTCCAAATTTCTTTTGCACAAAAAGGACTTTATAGTAGTTAATCGTTCATACTTGAGAGCCAGACTACATCTCAAGTTTCTGTATCCTAGTTTAAATTAGCAGCTGGCTCACTAAGAATACAGGGATCTCATATTACTATATTAGTATGCCTTCAAGAGAGAGAATTTGATTAGAGAATTTCAAAAACGAAAACAAGTTTACTACAATCTACACTTAGACTAAAGATTACAACTGCCAAGAAATTGAAATTATGAATATTTTCATCCAAAATTTCAAATGTTTTTGGTCATTTCATATTTCTATCAGATATATAAATATTGGAAGGAAACCAAAGGAACTCTAGCATATGATTTTGAATATCAAAAGTAGTAGTTCATATCAAGAACTAATAACAGGAATCATCTAGGTGAATGGCCAAGAATATAATTCAGGACGTGTAAAGTCATACAAGAAGAGTACTACCAACCTGTATTAAGAAGTGCACCATCCAAATCAAGGATGACACCAGAAACTAGCTTCTTCAAAGTTCGTTCAACAGACATAGCAAGCAATTTCTACCACGCAGAAACGGAAACCTATGTTAACATTTTGTTAATATGAGATATACTCGCACAGTAAAAATCTAAATACATGAATTTAGTCTGGAAGTCAAATGTAAACCATAAATCAAGACACGAATACCATTTTACCAAGGTTACAACAGAGCTAAAACTACTAGGATTTCATTTTAAGTTTCCTGGTCATCAAAACTGTATAAATCCATTGTATTAGTTTTTCACTCCCATGTTTAAAGGAGAAACAGACTTTAATTCTGCCATAGAGGGCTAAGGTCCTGCCAACTATGACAAGTTAAAGAGAAGTTTCTATCACTCTGGAACAGAAATACTTTCAGCGTCTATGTGGTTGGAGTGTTTCTCGAAAGCCCCTCAGAGTTTTCCTTTGGAAAACTCGCTTTGGAATTCGTTAATAATGGAGTGGAGGGTCCTTATTTTCAAAATCTATAGATAATACATCGTAACTTGCCACTCCATATATGTAGAGACTAAGGAATAACGTCAAAGTAACAAACATAGATAATTGAATAGACTGGAATATTCATGCTGATACCATATTGCTCATTCCCAACTACTGATGTCAAAGGGAGTGGTCAAATCAAACTTGGACCGATTAAAACGGATTTAGTAGAGCAAGTTAAGATCGAAGCACCCAAAGTTTAGAACATAGTTATGGCACTTAAAGCACATCACAAAATTCTTCACTTATAAGACATTAAAAAAATGTCAAATCTTGACACAATTTATACCAAGTATAAAGAAAACCTTAAACTTACATAATTCATCAATAATTGTGATGATGGAGACATGGCTTTGAAAGCTTAAAAGAACTCTTTTTTTTATGACCATGGTGACGGGGCCAGCTTTCACGCACCTCGACTAAATCCACGGGATATCTGTCGCCTCCCACCAACAACAGGTACCAGGTACCAGGTAACTCAATCCACCAAAGCTAAAACAGATAGGAAGAATGACCTAGTATTTTTGTCTCTGCTGGGATTTGATCTGAGACCTTAGGTCTCATGGTTCTTTAAACAACTTCATCGACCACTAGGCCAGTGCAAAGCTTAAAAGAACGTTTCATTCTTAACTGCAAACATGTAATACTTAACTCGAATAAAATATGGATAATGTGAGCTCAGTCGTTCCAATTAAACTCGCATTGACATTTTATAAACATTTCATCGAACACTCCATAGGCATGACTTTGTGAAAAAAGAACTCCGGTAAGAACAAGCCTTACCTCACCTCAAAGCTTTAAATTCAATCCACTTTTTCATGTTCCCAAAATGTTCAAAGAACACACAATCACAATCCTATAGTGTATTAAAGCTAAAATGATTAAAGCATGTCAAACTAGTTCAATTAACCAAATTTATCGAACCATTAGTCCATGAATTATTCCGTTCTTTAGTTCAAGAGACATTTCAACTCGTGTTAAGGTTTCTAGGTAATTAATAATCCATAATCACTACATAAGACCATTCATAACTTGCAATTTTGACAGTTCGTCCTATAACCACCATACTCGTCTTCTTCACCAAACTTTATCAATGTCACTCATTGGTATTCTAGATTTCAGTAATAAGATTCTCAAAATATGTGTCAATATCCTTAAAGCATCTTAATAATACCCAATTAATAAATCAAAAGGAAAGGCCTAAGAATTGGAACCTTGAATTCAGAAACCCTTTCTTCTACCCTGTCACTTCTTTCACTAACCCTTTGGAAGTTAAATCTCAAACCTAACTTCAAAAAGCTTGGTGTTCTCAAAGAAATTCTTGAGTTTGTTAACACTTTGCTTTGTTGGAGATCCGAAAATCTGAACCAACAATAAAACTGTCAACCAGTCCCTTCAAATGATAAATTAATGCTGCCACAACGAGCTTATATTGCGGCTATGGCTACTGAAGATATATTTGTGAGAAACAAAAGAATCTTCTTTTTATTTTGTTCTCCAAAAACCAATATTTTAAATAGTCACATATGACCTTTGGGATTTTAACTGATGCATCAAGCCTTTGGGGAATGGGCTACTTTTATTTACATTAGCATTATATCTCTAATGTAAATGCATGAACATTTGTATACATATGCCACCAAGTAGATCCTTGAAAAAAAACTTCTACTTGAAAAAAAACTTCTAACTCACTTGCGTAAATAAATAATGTCCTCAATTATCTATATGATAATCACTACATTCATTCCACTAAGTTTAGATTCCTTAACACTTACTTATACAGCACATTGGCTTGGGATAAAGAAATGTAATCCTCACATTTAATCATTGTCTAATGAATATTAATTATAGACTTTAAGGAGCGTTAAAATAGCTCGAGGCTTCACAAAGATCTAATTGATGGTTCTTCGCAGCAACTTTGTGTTTTGAAGGCTCTGGTTCTCATAGGAAATGGTGGCTTTTGCATGATCTCAGAATATATTTCATGCAATTTCTTCCTAGGCTTTTGGTGCCATATAGCAGGGATACAACAAACTCTAAAAAAAAATAGCACAGGAAAAGAATTAAAATTGCACAATCTAGTTTGAAGTCATTGTATTTTTATTTTTTGATACCATGGCACATTAGGTACTTTATTGAATTTGAGTCAGACTTAGGATCAATCTATGTTGAGTGACTGCCTCCATTATGTTGTTGCTAGCAAATATCTCCAAGGCCAACATCACCTAGTGTTTTGCCAACAGATTTGAATATGTGACGTAATGATTCTCTCCCGTCACCACTTCATTGACCACTAGGAGACACCTTTGCTGCCTAGTTTAGAGTCATTATATTGAAGGATGAAAGCCCACTTATAGTGGGAGAGCTTCAACTTCTTCTCAACTTCCTTTCTTGGACCAGAAACAAAGAAATCTAGTCTCTCACAGTTTTCACTATATGAACAATCTCTACTTAGTTTCTACTCACCCACGTTCATAATCCTATGGACATCAAACACAACTTATTTGAAATAAAAGTTTCACAAACTATTTTACTTACCTTAAAATTGAACAGATTAAGGCTCAAAGCACAATTTCCATCGATTAGCCTTCAATTCTATGAGCATTAGATCCTTTTACAATCCATTTAATCTAAGCTACACATCTATTATAGCTCCTAGCTTCTAGGTAAGATTTTTGACTTGTGGGGGTTCGGTGTCTACATATTGTCCATTAGCTCAAGAGCTCATACCTTGGACCAAAGTTTTTCACTTTTACAAACATAAGGAATCTTTTATGTTTAGTTATAAAGTATGAAAATATTCCTATGCACAGAACTATGTTGTTTTATTTGGAGGATTGTTGCACGTTGTATTGTATTGTGTTGTTAATTTAATTACAATGCTTGTTTTGATTTTACTTAAATTTAAATGTATCGTATCATTAGGTAACAACGAATCATATTTATTAAAACTATACATACAACACAATACAGTACAATAAAATATAATACATTATGAAACAATAACTAATAACCATCCAGACAAGCTATGAAATTCTTCTTCTTGTTTTACTTTTGGATAGTACACGCCTAACATACAATTTAGGTAGAAAATTAGTTTAAGAACCTCAATTATTGCAGTACATTGAAATAACAAAATTATATTTCGTATGAAAGCATAGGAGCATCTATTGAAACATATAGTAATTTGTATCACCAATCAGAGAAATGAGCTTAAACAATTTATATACTCTCTCACCTGATAATACTATAAATCGAACTTCCGAATTGATTAGTGAAATAGAGTACTGAAACTCTTTTTTGTTTGTTTGTTGTGGTTATGGAGAAATGGGAACTGAGAAACCCAAGTATGTAATCCTTTGGACTGCCTGCCAATGCCAATGCCAATGCCAATGCCAATGCCAGCGCCAGCGCCAGCGCCATCAATGTAATTCTTCAGGTTGGAAGTATCGGACGGGTGAAAATTTCGGATCGTTTCAGCTTCTAATTTGGGCCTAGAATAGGCCCACTGGTCCTACGGATGAGCCACTGCTTGCCATCCTTTATGGATATATCTATCTAATTCATATTTTATTTGCTATATTAAAAGAAAGATAAATTTCACAAACTCAAATACTGAAATATTAATAATAATTACATATTTAGATCTATAAACGATACTTGGATCAATAAACGATACCTTAATAATACAACTACATAAATTCACATATCTCAATCTTAAAAAAGAAAACAAATTTTATAACATATATATGATATAAATATTTGTGCATCTAAAAACTCAATCAATGAGCAATTTCTAAATAAAAAAGACTATAAATGCCTGACGTACATGTATGACATGCATACAACATATATATATATATATATATATGTGTGTGTGTATGTGTGTGTGTGTGTTAGATTCGATTATACACACAACATACACTTTACATAGCATTCACATACAATTTGAAAGTACATATTGAATCCAATTGGCCAGACATCACCCAACATTTGCTTTAAAAACACATGCATAACATATATAGTTAAAATCACTTACGCATTCGCGCGATTAAATTAAATATTGTATGCAGGCAAATACGATATATTATGCTACATGTGGAAAGAAAATGTAGTATAAAAAAATCTCGTTACATATAAAAACGGATGCTAAATAGCACTGCTTTTGAATTTCTCCTTTGACCAAAAAAAAAAAAAAGGGAGGGGGGGAGGGGAAATAAAGCTGTCATAATCCTATGAACCAAGAAAAAACATTAAACTGATTTCATCAATAATTCTCTTAGAACCTCAGTTACAATCCAAAGTACACCATGCAGTTGTTCTTTCATCCCAATTAGTCCCCATAGAAGGAGAGAAGCAAGCAAAGGAAGACTTGCACCAACCCAGGAAAAAACTGAAGTAAAAGTTAGTTTTTTCAAAGACGAGTTGCACCAAAACACACAAATCATAGTCAATGACATGATATGAAGATATACCACCAACAGTGTGGTGCAGAGGATGAAAATCCTCCTCTCTTAACCAAAGCTCTTGATTTCAAACTCGAATATGAAGAATCCTTGATAGTGAGCACTTTACGCAATGCAAATTCAGATTAGACGGATTCCAATGAATTTGATGTAAAACCAGCTATATTCAATATAGTACAACATGAAAAGGAAAATGATAAATCTTTTGAGTTTTGGGTATAATTAACTAATTCAGTTCTTACTGACATGCTTCATCAACATACTGAATTCTATCTCTGAAAAAAATATATAATCGCACTCTCTTTGCCTGGAGCTTGCTTAATGTAAAACAAGAAGCAGAAAATCAAGAGTTAGTTTTTGAACAAAATCACAGCATTCTTTCAGCATCTTGGAACGTTTAATAAACTTTCAGCCACGAAATCATGATGCATCAGGACTCAAGTTCTGATGTCCAGATCTCCATTCAATAACCATCATCTCAAGGTTAGCAGATATCAAAAGAAGATCGCACAGATATAGAACTTCTTGGCCAGACCGCATTCCTTCAAAGCCACAAACTCTAATCTTTTTAACCAGAAGACCCCAATCTTTAGAAAGCATAGACAGTTGAAACCTTCCTCCAACAGAGTAAACATCATTTACAACTGGAATTAAGCAAGTCTGCACATAGAAATTCTATTAAAACAGAGAGCAAAAGATCATGAGTCCAGATTCAGAGCATCAAGCGGGTTAAGAAGAACGACTTGTTTCTTTCCTTGATTGTTGAGTTGAGAAAATGTCTTCAAATGTTTGATTTCAAACCATAAGTACTTAATTTACCCATCCATACATTTTGGGCAAACAATCAGGGGGGAACTGATATCTGCATAGTAGGCAAGATCAATAACAGCCTTCACTGCTAGAGTTCATTGGCGGATTCAAGATTTGATCTTAATTAGTCAAGGGTCAGAAATCAGAATTCTTGAGATTATAAGTTCAATATTTACACAATATTTTTAAGTAGTACACACATAAATATTTATCGCAAAAGGCAAAAGGCAAAAGTGGTTGGTTTGATTGAACCCATATTTAACATTATAAGTCCATCCCCAGCCTGCTTATATATTTTCAAAATGGAAAACCCCAAACATATGCTCAGCATATATCTGTTACTACTTTCCGATTGAATCAACACAGTGCCTAAATGAGTGAAAAGCAATAGCTCATAACATTGTTTCAGACAGAATACAAACCTCGAACTCAAAATAGGGTGGGGCCATGTGTATGATTAATGTCCGAAGGTTGAATGAACTTTGTAATAAGCTTGTATAATAATGCCAGTGAGATATCGCTCCTGGATGGGAGTATGCAGTGTTACACACTCACAGCTGGTCATGGAGAATGGCACCATGTCACAAGATGACATAACCTTCAAGATGGAAGAAACGCAAAACGAAATCCAGTTATCAACATATCTGATCATCCAGAAAAAAGATTAGTCTATCTATAACTCCATCATCCAAGCACAAAAATTAAATAAATATGTATTCAACCTTCGGCTGTACCAGAATGGCCAACAATTTTTTTCATAACCATGGTGTCTGGGCAGCTTTCCTGCATCTCAACTAAATCCACAACATACCTACCACCTCCCACAAGAAAACATATCAGGTAACTCTGTCCACCAACGCTAGGACAAATGATAAGAATTACCCAATGTTTTTGTCTCAATCCATTTTATTACCACTAGGTCACACCATTTATTACCAAACAATATAATACTACACCTATCCCAAAAGGATTTTGTGACACATAGATCCTAACAAGCAGTAAAGAAATGGATTTTGGGTCTAGTTCATGAGGGGAGGATTGTCCAGGTTTATATAGGGAGATCATTCTAAGCCTGGCAATGGGCCGGTCCGGTCCAGTCCGG
>JBDJHY010000049.1:14485950-14513035 GCA_039654485.1 Withania somnifera | reverse complement strand
GTCTATTAAAATTGGAGTAATATGAGTACTTTGGTACTTGGATATCATTGATTTTTAAGCCTTGGTTTCATATGACGAGACACAAAAGACCATTGGTTTAAGGAATTCATGGTAACATGTACCATACTGCTACGGGTGTTCATGGGTAGGGATTGGTTCTGACTTTTTGTTAAATTAAATATTTTGATTTATTAAATTTATAAATTAAATTAAATTAATATAAATTTTTTAAATTTTTTTTACATCCACATTATAAAATAAAAGTATTATTAAATTATATAAGCTACTAAAAAATAAAATAATTAAAAAATTACAAAACTATTAATAAATTAGAGGAGAAATACTAATAACTCAAATATATACAAAATAGTAATAATGGATTAATGACCACGCCAATAAATATTTACGCTTGAGACAAGAGCGAATAAAAAAGTTAAGGGATGAATTTTTTTGTTTCTAGCTATTTTTAATACAAATTCAGATAAAAGAACGGCGCAGAGTGAGATGTTAGAGGAGAGTAGATCATAAATTTGAAATATTATGAAAAGCAACAAAGTTTTTTTTTCTCTTTCTAAATTTTTATTTGACAAATAGATTTGAATTTTGGATCGTGTGCTTACTGAACAATAAATATTTATGAGTCTAAACGTGAAATAATATATCTACACATTAAATATAATAAAATAATTTAACAAATATTTACAAAGTAGATTTTAATTAATGTTTTTATAAATTAAAAATTAAAATTATATATGTTTTATTATGTCGATTTGGTCTGGGGTTAGGTTCAATTATTTATTTATTTATTCTTAATAACAAGTCAAATCAAGAAAGGTCAATTTTTATTTTCAATATCAACCAACCAAATCAAATCAAAAATCAATTTTTCTTTTCAATTTAATTTAATTCTATCAATTCAATTGGTCTTCGCAGTCCTATCCTGGATCATATCTTTAGTAAGCTGTAACAGCTTCATATCATGTGTAATCACCTCCTCCCAATACTTCTTTGGTCTATCTCTACTTCGATTAAAACAACCCAATGACAACCTCACACCTGTGCACCGGAGCCTCTGAACCCCTCCTCATCACATGCTCGAATTATGTCAACCTTACTTCCCGCATCTTGTCTTCCACCGAGCTTACCCCCACCTTGTCACGTATAACCTCATTCCTAATCCTGTCGTTCTAGTGATTCCATACCTCCATCGTAACATACTCGTCTCTGCCACTTTCATCTTTCGGATGTGAGAGCTCTTCACAGGCCAACATTCCGCCCCGTACAACATAGCAGGTCTAACTGCTACCCTGTAGAACTTACCTTTGAGTTTAGGGGCACCCTCTTATCACGTAAGACTCCTGAAGCGAGCCTCCACTTTATCCACCTTGCGCTAATACGGTGAGTGACATACGAGTCAATCTCCCAATTTTCCTGGATCATAGACTCAAGATACTTGAAGCTATCTTTTTTCTGAATGATCTGGCTATCCAACTTCATTACCACCTCATCCTCGGGTAGTGCCTTGTTAAACTTGCACTTCAAATACTTCGTCTTGATCCTGCTCAACCAGAACCCTTTAGATTTTAAGGTTTGTCTCCAAACCTCCAACTTAGTATTGACATCTCCACGAGTATCATCGATCAGAACCATGTCATCCGCAAATAACATACACCAAGACACTTTACTCTAGATTCGCTGTGTCAAAACATCCATCACTAAGGCAAATAAAAATGGGTTAAGAGTCGAACCATGATGCTTTTGATTCTAGGATAATTCCACTTGTTTAAGTAGGTTGTTACTTGTGAGACAAGTCGTGAATCTAGAATATTGCGGTCTTTTACAGTGAAAGAGGTGCACAGTTATTTAGGTATCCCACGACTAGTAGATAAACTAAAACTATGCTGAGTTGGATGATACACAATAACCATGGATCTTGTCATGTGAAAGTACCATTTCATGGGGTCAAGTAAAACACTTGTATATTGAATCACCTAATCATAAAACGAAGGTCTATATGCCTCTGCATCTTGTCATTGCTTGCTGTGTGTGCAGGAGGAAACCCATGGGAATTGACTTGCATTAGTGTTTGCATGTGAGTTCATAGAGTAGAATTCCTCAGTTTGTGTGTATATTAAGAACAATGATATAAGCCCGATCAAGATATTATGCAGTTATCCTCATTTATAATATAGTAGAAAAGATCATGATACGCTTGGTAAAAATGCGTTTTTTAGTTTTTTTTCTTGTAAGTTATATAAGTTGAATACATGCATCCACATATGAGCCGATAAGAGATGGCGTAAGACTAATCAGGATTGCGGTGTTAAGTGCAAACAATTTAGATATCTAAGTCCGTCTTTTCATGAGAACGGAATGTTAGATAATTATGTTACTCAATAGAGCTGTACGGTGATATAAGATTGAAATTGATCATATTCACTAGAAGGTGCTACCTACATAATGAGGATAAAATGACTGAATGCAGCTTTAGATTTTTTGGTCATGTCCTTTGTCAACCTATTACTCACAAATGTATTGTAGGTGAAACTATGGGGAGCGGGGGTGGGGGATCACATGAACGCTAGTTCTCTTGATAGGCCTACAATTTCTTGAATCAATATAGGGCTCAGCTAAAGAGAGGGCACAATGGAAGAAAAATATTAGTATAGGTGATATGTATACTATCTGAGAAGGGGTTTTAGTAAGTTATTTTTGACCTATTGCGTTTCCAGGTATATTTTGAACGTGCTATAGATTTATATACCTGTAACCTATAAACATATGAAGCTTTTGTTATAATTTGTTTTATTATTATTATTATTGTTTCTACTGCTGGTATTTATTGTCTCTACTTTAATTTATTCTTCACCTTTATTTTAATTTGGATGATGGCATGAGTTGAGCTTAAGTGGATAAACATGACCAATGAGGATTCTTACCAGTCACAAACAAAGTTGTTTGGGACTGAGGCGTAGTAGTAGCTGTCTTAAAAAGTTTCTTTTAACTTAATAATCATAAGCCTGGTTAGATTTCTGAAAAACTATTATGGCGATGTAATTATAAGATTGATCATAGCTTTGTCCATTTTAAATTTACTTTTTAACAATATGATATTAAAAGTTTTCCCTGTATGATTGGAATGTTATTAATACTTGGGGAGAACCGGAAAAAATGTCATTGAATGACCTCTTTATATTTGTTTCATAAGCTATATATAGAACCAATACCTAACAGTAGGGTGATTCTCTTTTCTGGAGTATTACTTTTTAAGTTATTTAATTGTTATCCTTCATTTTTTTTTGAAGAAGTACTAAATTTCATTAGTAAAGGGCAAAAAGCTTGCCCATATACAAGAAGTATACCAAAAGTAGAACACCTTACACAAGGACATGGTTTCTACACATCACACCCAGTCATCTATACACGTAGGTATCCTACCTTTTCCTTCATGTCTTTTGTAAGATTATATTCATTTCATGCCTATATTTTTCTCATGCCCTGTGATTCTCATGTGATGGTGATAGGTGTCCTCTATGTCACGAGTACCTTCTCTGCTTCCTACTTCTTGGTCTAATTAATTTAAGGTTTGGTGGATTACTCAGGCACCTAATCCAGAACCTCCTGCTGAGAAGGCCCCCAAGAAGTCTATTGCAAAAGCTAGTGAAAAGAAAGGCAAGGAAGTCGGAGTTCATGCCAATGAAGGGCCTCTAGATCCAGTAGCAGAAAAATTTCGCCAGCAAAGGTTAGGCATCTTACATTCCTCATATATAATAGTTTAATTGAGAAATAGAGGATTAAATGGTTTAGCTATCTAAGGTTGCCATGCCAAGTCATTGGTTATAATTAATAAGTTGAATTGTGAATGTGGTTGGGGATTAGATATTTTCCCTGTGTCATTTGTTGGTTCTCCCTGGGAATCTCATCTCTCTTTACAGGCTTGTAGAGGAAGCTGATTACAAATCCACAGCTGAGTTGTTTGCCAAGAAAGGTATTGATGACAAAACCCTTGATAATTTCATCCCAAAAAGTGAGAGTGATTTCTTGGAATATGCTGAGTTGATTTCTCATAAGCTGCGACCTTATGAGGTTTGGCAAATATAATCTGTTTAGTCTTTTTTAATTTCTTAATTTTTGGTGCTTAACTTTGACTGGGCATTAAATGCCTGCCTGCCATTTTTCAGAAAAGCTACCATTACATCGGGTTGCTCAAGGCTGTCATGAGATTGTCAATGACTTCATTGAAAGGTCCAGATGCTAAAGAAATTAGCTCCTCTGTTGCTGCAATTGCAAATGAGAAGATCAAAGCTGAAAAGGAAGCCAATGCGAGTAAAAAGAAGTCAGGTATTGCTGTGCATACTTTTTTCTATGATAACTGTGTGGTCTTTTGGTAGGGTTTATGACTTTTTTCCTTGCAGGTGCAAAGAAGAAGCAGCTACATCTTGATAAGGAAGATGATGAAGCAGTGGTAAATGCGTATGATGGTTATGATGATTATGATTTCATGTGAGAGGGAAACTTAGCCAAACACATGCATGTTGTAGGGCGGTCTTTTCCCCTTCCTAGTTACACCAGTCTGGTGATATTTTTGATTTACAAGTGACAACTGTGACTGAAGATCCTGGATTTACCTCCCAATGATGGAGTCTTATAGAGTGTGTCATATGTTTTTCTTTTGGGTCAGATAAAAGTGCATCCTTCGTTTTGTTTTCATTTTGTGGTCAGTTACTGGTTGGAGATCCGTTGGTAAATTATTTGTTGGTTGATCTGCGTTCTCTTGTATGATGTGGATCTCAGATTTTGAACCTATAGATTTCCTGTAACTGTGTTATTCAAAACAATTGGATCCTTCTCATGTTTTCTTTTTTAAGCTGCTGACTGTTTGCGAATGTGTTTGTATATTACTATACCGTCATTTGTTAAAATAGTTGCGGAAATCAAATTCCAGAGACTTAAATGGATGCTACTTTTGTTCGAGTAAACCATGTTCGAAACTTGGATTGCGAAATTCAACCTGTTCATGATAGTGTGAAACCAACATTTCTGATCCATCTCAGCTCTTATTCTGTATGTAGTGGTTATTTGATGAGAATTTTACTTATTAGTTGATGCATAAATCTTGAGCTCATTTACTTCATGCAAGCAGTTATAATTACAAATAACATGTCCTTGTAGCATTATGAAATTGGAGTTGTGTGATGGTTGCGGTTGGAATAGTGATACTTCGTCCGAATGTCTGTAAGGCACAAATACAGTTCTGCTTGCATCTTTCTGGATTTGAAGTGTAGGGTCAAATTGTAATCCGTTTTATTTGATATTTGAACGCTTGTCCTAAAGAATTCTGATTTCTGCGGATTTCCAAATATACGATTTGCTAAAATATAAATCTCTGAATTGTTCTGGACAACACGAAAAACAACTGTTGAAACATTTCTCTATATACTCCGATATAGTTGTCATGAATTTCTCTTTTAAAGAATATTCAATTAATTTCACTTCACCAAAGAGGATTTAGGCCTTAGTAGGGTTTAGATATAAAATATATATATTTTTTTAAAATTTTGAAAAAAGTTAAGTTGTATTTGAATATGAATAAAATTGAAGTGATCATTGAATTTCGTAAATGATTTGGAGTGGAAATTGTGAGTAGAGTTTTGAAAAATTTCTAAATATTTATGTTCTACCAATTCTGTGTTTTAACACAATTCGAAATAATAGTTTTGCTCCTAAGGTGTGCTTGGTACAAAGGATAATATTTTTCATGAAAAATAATTTTTAAAAGATATTTTCTTAAAAAGTAAGTGGGTTTATTATTTATTTTTTAATATTTAGTAAATAAAAAAATATTATTTAAAAATATTTATATATTAGTAAAATAGTATGAAGCGGGAATGAAATGCAGAGTGGAGTTATTGGATCGTAGGGGTGGAATGGTCATGAATGGGGTTTGAGTTGGGTGAAGAGAAAAAATAAATTTTACATAATTTTTTTTTTATTTTTAGTAGAAAAATTATTTTCTTATTTTTAAAAAATTTATTCTTCTAAAAAAAATATATTATTTTTTCAATTATTTTGATCAATTAAATATAAAAAAACCAAAAAAGTTATCAGAAAAATATTTTCCATCACAAGCCCGCGCTGTTGTGAATAGCAGGAGCACCATGGAAACACAAGGGGTTGTTGTTCCATTTCAGCTTCAGTTGGACAAGCCTATTGCTTCTCAGGTACACTAACTCCCTCTCAATTTTACGTGCATACATTTATGTAACAGAAACATGCTTATATGATAGATTATTTTGAAATTTTCTTTAATTGCAGATTAAAATTGCAGAATGGAATCCAGAAAAAGATTTACTTGCTATAGTTACTCAAGATTCCAAGCTTCTACTTCATCGTTTCAATTGGCAAAGACTCTGGACTGTTTCTCCCGGTAACCCCCTTTTGTAGGTTCACTCATGTTTTAGTTCAAGTTCGTGCGCAAACTGACTCAATTAAAGTAATAGATGCTTGATGGTTTAGCTGTTAGGACAATTTACTTGTGAGGGTGTATAGATTGATTTGATAAGGGCTGCCCGTTTTCTTATTTGGGATACTTCTCTCTCTTTCTCTCTCCCAATGTCCTGCTGCAATTTTATATTCTTCTTTCCTTGTCTGCTGCCACTCTGATACAACTCCAATTTCTTCATTTCATTCAAATGCTTATCTTTTTTAAAATAAAAATAACTCACAGCTAAATAAGATTATTATTTAGTGTAAAAAATACACCTTATGCATAAGTCAATCCCAAAAGCTAGCTCTTGGAGTGATAATTCTTCAAAACAATATAAGGAGACAACCGTCAATTGTTGCATTAAGATCCCTTTATGCATGGGGTCCAACAAGCCCCGGACTACTAAGGTCTATTGTGTGCAGTCTTACCCTACATTTCTGTAAGAGGCTGTTTCCACGGATTATGGTCATATGATAGTAACTTTACCAGTTAGGCAAAGTCTCCCTTTCACTTGATATAACCCGATAAGAGGGGTAAATTAAGATTGCATCATAAACTTAAAATTGATCCTATTCCATGTTCAATTCGGCTTGTTTTGATCTGGGGTTAGGTTCATTTTTTTTTTGTTAATAAAAAGCCAAATCAAGAAAGGTCAATTTTTATTTTTCAATATCAACCAACCAAATCAAATCAAAAATCAATTTTTCTTTTCGATTTAATTTAATTCTATCAATTCAATTGGTCTTCGCAGTTTGACTTGTACATCCCTACCTACTACTAATATATAAAATGCTACTCCTAGCTAAAAAAAAAAATTGTTAAGTATTTTCGTAAGCCTAAAAGTGGGATAGTTACAATGTTAATGGGTCACAATTGTTATAATACACAATATATTCAATATATATTAGGAAAGAATTTGTGAAAGAAGTGATTGATACTTTGAGTATATTAAATCAAATAGAACTCATGTTCTCTTGCAAATACAATTAGAATACAATGGATGAGAGTGAATTAAACAAATAATTGCTGAAAGAACATAATTTTAATTTCTTAATTAAAGGAATTGAAGGCAATTACGTTTTACAAACACAAGAAGTTGAGGAAATCAAGGAAAAAAAGTACAGAAGAAAAGGGATAGTTTAACAAGAGAGAACTGATTTCCTTGTTCAGAAACATTCAAACTAACAATTACAATGAAAATCTTAAAAATCAAATTAATGCATTAGCAAAAGATAACAGAGATATAGGAAAGGAAGAATAGAGAAGAAGGATTTGCGAATCTACAACACACTTTGAGACAGTTTGAATTAGCTTATTGCAAGTATTTTTAATTAATTAGAACAATATATTTATAGTATTTGAATAAAATTTAAAAATATATCTAATTACTAACTTTTAAGCCAAACTTTATAAGTTAGAATTTTTAATTTATGACTATCCTTATAATGAAATAACCATATCTCGTAAGATGACTTGCGAATTTGCCATATTTTACAATCTCATCACTCGATTTTGAATTTGCGTTTTTCATTTTTCTTTTACGCTTATTTACCACATCACCTTATACCCAAGACTCAGAATTTATGTCTCTCGTTCTTTTTCACTCTCATTTAATTTTTAAAAATTTTATAAAATCAGGTAAAATTGGACATATATCAAAAAGAAGTAAAAAACTAATGAAATGAAGAACCAAAAAGATAAAATAACAAGAAAAACCATCGAGCTTCTACAATATTAACTAGTTGTGGTCCAATAAAGACAATGAAAAGTGAGTGGACATATATCTAAAAGAAAATGTGAAATGAAATGAACCATCCACGGAACAATCCAGTTTCACATGCAGTTAGTTAAAATTGGACCCCGGCCTGGCCACTCATATACAACCCAATAAAGTTGAAACAACATTAGCCAAATCCGTTGGATGAGCCTACTCTGATTAGGGATATTCATAATTTGATTTGGATTGAATTTTAATTAAAATTAATTTAGTTGGTTTTTAAATTTTTATAACTAAATTAAACTAAATAAAATAATAATTATTGGTTTAGTTCGATATGATTTAAAATTTTCAATTTATAACTAGCTAATGATAAATTAATAATAGTAAAATAACATCAACATGCGATATTTCAAATGAACACTAGGAATCAACATACATTTCTCTACTATTAAAAGATAAAAATATTTAAATCTTATATTATTTTTCAACACTATTCTAAAGTTCTAGCATATTTAAATTGCATAACTACAGAGGTTCCTCTATTTTACATATTTAACACTCACAACAATTATATACAACTTTAAATAGAATGGTAACTCTTCAAAATTAATAGAAAAAACCTACTGAAGAGTAGATAAAATTCTTAGCAAGAAAATAAAAACAAAAAATACAACTTACCACATATAGGCAATTAGATTTAAGAATGTTGGGTTTGGACATACGTTTTAATAAATAAAATTTAAAAATATTGTAGTTCATGTGAAATAAGTAGATTAAAATCAAATCAATGATTAAAAGATACAAAATATTTATAACTATTTATGACAAACTAATATCATATATTCAAATAATTATAAAATTTATCGATTTGGTTTGATTTTTTTTTTTTGTAAATCCATAACCAAACCAAATATCATTGGTTTTTAAAATTTAATACCAAATCAAATTAAAATATTAATTTTTTTAATCGGTTTGGTTTAACTTGCTATTCAATTTGATTTTTAACCAAATCATAAACACCCCTAGATCCGACAAAGATTATTTTACTCCAAATCAAATAATTAATTTTCTAACACAAATAATTTTAGTGATTTGTGTGTATTTGGCAGAGGCCTAGAAGTGATGGCCTGTTCCAAGCATTTGAATACTAGGAATACTGAAATTAAACATTAGTAATAAGCACAAGATCATTCTAATGAAGTGACAATCAGTAGTGCTAGAGAACAGTTTGGAAATTAAACCATTATTTTAAGTTTCATAATTTTATTTTCCAAAAGACCCATAGATCAAACAAGAGTAAAATATGTCTTCAACATATTGAAAATAATTTAAAATTGCTCACATTCCAATTATTTTATTAAAATTGTCCTTAATATTCAGTTTAAGTCTAAAACTATTCCTCATTTTAACAAAAAAATGTTGTGAAAATATGTTGACTTTAAATTAAACATGTGAATTTATTTATCAATCCACCTATAATTAGACCCAATGCATTATTACAAACTCTTCCAGGACAAAGTGCACAAATCCCACTTTTTGGATTGATGTTTAGTTCTTACAAGATGGTGTCCTTTGTTAGTTGGTTTATTTTATTTGAGCATAATTTTTGAACATACATGACATAAATTGATCAAACATTTGATATTTTTGTCTGAAGGTTGGCATTACTAAGGACAAACAACTTAATAAAATATTTTTGTTTGAAGTTTGATATGACTTGATAAGATTAATTATATTTTTTTTTTGTTGAAATTATTTGTTAGCAAGACTTTAAATATTTAATAACTTGTTAAAAGACAACTTTAGACATTTTCATTGAAATTATAGCCTGATGGGCATAACACTAGACCTTTTTTTTTCGGAGTTATGATCTTAACAAGGCAACACTTCAGATATTTAAACATGGAATCTATGCATACGCCCCAAATTCATGCACATATTATGACCGAAGTTAGGGTATATATATTTGAAGTTGTCCATACCATTTGCAAAAAATTGTAAAGATATAACTCATTTATTGAACCACACTTTCAAATTACTTTAGAAATTTTGTTGGTTGATTATTTCAAGAAGTGTTATCATTACATCAATACAAGAAATTCGTAGTAAATTTAATAAATAGAGATTCATATTCAACGTGAAAAATTATTTGTGTCACATAGAAGAATTATATTAAAGAACAATTAACTATTAAAATTGTTGAATTATTGAACCAATAATTTTTTTATAAAATTATGTATAAATAAAATTTTATAAATTGTAATAGCACAGTATCGAAAATACATTTATTAATGCAACACATCCGGATATTTCAATATGTTATTTATGAACTATGATGTGCTCATATGGTAAAATTATATCAAAATTAAAGAAAATTTGATATTTTCATAAATAATCAGATTAAGATTCGATTACATATGAAAATAAAATTTCAGCTTCAAATCAATTTCTAGACTTTTTTTTTCCCGAAGTTATGATCTTAACAAGGCAACACTTCAGACATTTAAACATGGAATCTATGCATACGCCCCAAATTCATACATATATTATGACTGAAGTTAGGGTATATATGTTTGAAGTTGTCTATACCATTTGCAAAAAATTGTATAGACATAACTCATTTATTGAACCACACCTTTCAAATTACTTTAGAAGTATTGTTGGTTGATTATTTCAAGAAGTGTTATCATTACATCAACACAAGAAAAATCCTAGTAAATTTAATAGATACAGCTTCATATTCAACGTGAAAAACTATTTGTGTCACATAGAAGAATTATATTAAAGAACAATTAACTATTAAAATTGTTGAATTATTGAACCAATAGTTTTTTTTATAAAATTAAGTATAATTAAAAATTTATAAATCGTAATAACACAGTATCGAAAACACATTTATTAATGCAACACATCAGGATATTTCAATATGTTATTTATAAACTATGATGTGCTCATATGGTAAAATTATATCATTTTTTTTTATATTTTCATATTTTAAAAAAAATTATTTTTAAGATTCAATTACATATGAAAATAAAATTTCAGCTTCAAATCAATCCCTACCCCAATTATTAATTCTTAAAAAAACATCAAATTTTCTTCAAATCCGTAATTAGGTGACTTTATTTTACTTACATTTTCTTCAATTACACCTCTATCTTTGTACCAGAAAAACGAGGGTGCAAACAATATATATGGAATAAATCAGTCCCATTCCTAATCTGACCCGGATCCGTTTAATAGAATGTGGATATTAAATAGACCCGAGGCCAGAAACTAACCCTAACACGACCAGATTCTCTTGGCGTTTCTTCTTCTTCTACTACTAGTAGTATCCTTCTCCTTCACCGATACGAATTCCTCTGCTAGGGTTTAGCGACCTCCACCGATCGGAGATTTCTGTTCGATCGCTTTATCCGCCGTCGGAAACTCATCTTCGGCGAAACTCGCCCTTCCATCAAACTGGTACATGCGTTTACCTTTAGCAATGTTGAATCCTGAACAGTTCTCTAATTTTTTTCTATTTTTTCCTAATAATCTGGTTTTTGTTTTGAGGATTAATTGTGAATTTACCTCTTTTGTTTTTTTGAATTTGCTAATTCGTATTTGTATTCACGATGGGGGTCTTGCAAAAATTGTTTTTGTAGTATACAACCGCACAAATATGCCTTAATCCCAAACTAGGCCTTTATCATTTCATTGAATTTAGTATATTCAGAGGGCTTTGTGTTAAAATTGTATTATATTTATTGCCCTAATACGTGTGCCTAATTAATACTGGGAAAGTAAAAAAGGATGGAGGGGTTTGATTTTTTGCGATACCGACCTCAAAAAGAAGACCTGATGTATGTGTGAGAAGAAACTGATGTTGATGGACACCTTTTCTTCCATTGTGTTATGGGTTTTAACAAGTCTATGAATGGATAATAACGGAGAATTTTGTGAGCGAGGTGATGTGCTTGATTCGTTTTGGAGTTCCATATGCATAATTGAACTATTTCAAGTTGTTAATTGTTCGGTATATTGATGATTTGATTAAAGATCACTATGGATTTTGTACGTTTCCGTCGTTGATAATCAGTTTCTCTGGACAAAGGCTGATTCTTTTTACTGTTCATGCAGATACCCGAACTTACTAGTTTTTGTGGACGGTAGATAGTCAACTAGAGATGGAGGATTGGGGTAATGTTGACATTTTCTCACTATTTTTATAACTATCTTCCTACGAAAGCCTAATTCAATTACTTCTGATGCTAGTATGTGTTGGTTTAGTTTGGAATCAATTCATTGTCCTTCCTACTTTTTTTGATAAGTAGGTAGAAGGAGATGGTTTATGTTCTTAAGTAATTGGAAAGCATAAAAAACGATTGTTTTTGTATTCCATTTATCCATGACATCCATTTTTTCATGATAGAGTGTATTTTCAATTATAGACTTTCTGTATAACTTTTATAGTGGGAGTAAACTGTCCCTTGTAGAGTACTTAGTGCAAAACTGGTATTTTGTTTTCCTGGTCACATTCCTCAATATTGATATTGTTCAACTACTGTCCTAAAGGCTGTGGTCCAATATACAATGTTTTCTGGGCCATTCTATGTCTACAACTACTGGATGAACTGGCATTATCTAATTTGAAGATGCAAAGTATTATTTAATGTTGTATCTTTTCTTTTGCCAGATTCATGAATATAATCAGTGAGTTCTTTTGTGATTCTTTTCTATTCAAAAAAGTTTTGAGATGTAGAATAGCAATCATGTTCCTGTAGGACGTTAGGGGTTTAAGGGGAATGCTGTCTTTATTGTTGTAAGAGTGCAATATGCGTCTGGGTTGTCTAAGTGCTGAGTCTACTCATTTTGAACTCACTGGTCCAACATTTAGCATAGCATTTACAAAGAGCAACTACCACAATAAGTAGTCGAATATTTACTGTAATTGGAAATAAACCCTAAATGTTGGGTTCCTATATTTGGAGATTTTGCATGTTCAATCCAGTTAGTTTTAGGGAGTTGGAGGACTTAATTCATTTATCTTTCTGGGAAGACTTGGATTCGCTGTCCATTGACATGGTCTTTTCTGCACGCCTAAAATGGGATGTAACTACCCTCAACCTTATACCCCTTCAGTAAAAGTCTTTCGCTACCATAGATTCATTGACATAATTGCCTAAATTTACTGATTGTTTTTGTTCGTGAATTCTAAGTTTGATTTAACTCATCAAATCTTTTAGTTTTAAGCCACATCAATATCTGAAAGATAGTCTATAACTTGCATGTTTTATTTCAGAGGATGTACCGGTTCCGGATCTTCTTAAGAAGGATCAGCCAAAGAGTAGTAAATGGGATGATGAAGATGTAGATGATAACGATGTAAAGGAATCTTGGGAAGATGAAGAGGAGCCTGCTCCGGTATAGTAGACAATTTATTGATTCTGTGTCTGTTTCATGAGCATGCTTGCACCATTCATCATTTTACCCCAACAAATCATCTTAGTTACTATCTTGCTTTGGTAATGCACTTAGGTCCCTGCTAGTGTTGTGTGTTGTCAGTATTTTGAAAAGTAGA
The DNA here is from genome assembly GCA_039654485.1 of Withania somnifera. Lineage (NCBI taxonomy): Eukaryota > Viridiplantae > Streptophyta > Magnoliopsida > Solanales > Solanaceae > Withania > Withania somnifera. The sequence goes on along the minus strand of JBDJHY010000049.1, from coordinate 14,499,265 downwards.
AATTGTTCTTATGCATTGAGTGCATCTATTTGGAATGGAATATTAAAGAATTATCTAAGGGGTTTTCATGGTGGTGTTGCTGCATTAACAGATCGTATTTCTGTGTTTTGCTTAATAGAATTGATGTCTAATCACATCATTAGTAGGTTAACAGATATTTTAATCGTTGGCCGAATGTTTAAGCCTGATAAGATATTTGGCGTGTTCTTTATCGATAAAAGAAGATATTTTGTCATGTTTTGCTTGCTAACCTGGAAATATAATCGAATATTTTGGTCTCTTTGGATCCAGTTTCTTAGATGCTTTTGCAACAACAGCAACAACATGCCCAGTAAATTTCCGCCAAGTGGGGTCTGGAGAGGGTAAGGTGTACGCAGTCCGTACCACTACCTCATCTGAGGTAGAAGTGCTGTTTCCAGAAGACCCTCAGCTCATGACAAAACTAAAGTCTAAGACGATAATAAACAATATTAAGTATCAGAAATGACAACAAATAGCAAATAACAAATAACAAAAACAACACCACGCAAAAATAAACAACAATCAATCAAAAAAAATGAAACACACCCCGTACCACCTAGTGTTCTCCTACACCGTAACCTACCACCCTAATTCGCGTCTTCCACAACTTCCTATCCTGGATCATATCTTTAGTAAGCTGTAACAGCTTCATATCATGTGTAATCACCTCCTCCCAATACTTCTTTGGTCTATCTCTACTTCGATTAAAACAACCCAATGACAACCTCACACCTGTGCACCGGAGCCTCTGAACCCCTCCTCATCACATGCTCGAATTATGTCAACCTTACTTCCCGCATCTTGTCTTCCACCGAGCTTACCCCCACCTTGTCACGTATAACCTCATTCCTAATCCTGTCGTTCTAGTGATTCCATACCTCCATCGTAACATACTCGTCTCTGCCACTTTCATCTTTCGGATGTGAGAGCTCTTCACAGGCCAACATTCCGCCCCGTACAACATAGCAGGTCTAACTGCTACCCTGTAGAACTTACCTTTGAGTTTAGGGGCACCCTCTTATCACGTAAGACTCCTGAAGCGAGCCTCCACTTTATCCACCTTGCGCTAATACGGTGAGTGACATACGAGTCAATCTCCCAATTTTCCTGGATCATAGACTCAAGATACTTGAAGCTATCTTTTTTCTGAATGATCTGGCTATCCAACTTCATTACCACCTCATCCTCGGGTAGTGCCTTGTTAAACTTGCACTTCAAATACTTCGTCTTGATCCTGCTCAACCAGAACCCTTTAGATTTTAAGGTTTGTCTCCAAACCTCCAACTTAGTATTGACATCTCCACGAGTATCATCGATCAGAACCATGTCATCCGCAAATAACATACACCAAGACACTTTACTCTAGATTCGCTGTGTCAAAACATCCATCACTAAGGCAAATAAAAATGGGTTAAGAGTCGAACCATGATGCTTTTGATTCTAGGATAATTCCACTTGTTTAAGTAGGTTGTTACTTGTGAGACAAGTCGTGAATCTAGAATATTGCGGTCTTTTACAGTGAAAGAGGTGCACAGTTATTTAGGTATCCCACGACTAGTAGATAAACTAAAACTATGCTGAGTTGGATGATACACAATAACCATGGATCTTGTCATGTGAAAGTACCATTTCATGGGGTCAAGTAAAACACTTGTATATTGAATCACCTAATCATAAAACGAAGGTCTATATGCCTCTGCATCTTGTCATTGCTTGCTGTGTGTGCAGGAGGAAACCCATGGGAATTGACTTGCATTAGTGTTTGCATGTGAGTTCATAGAGTAGAATTCCTCAGTTTGTGTGTATATTAAGAACAATGATATAAGCCCGATCAAGATATTATGCAGTTATCCTCATTTATAATATAGTAGAAAAGATCATGATACGCTTGGTAAAAATGCGTTTTTTAGTTTTTTTTCTTGTAAGTTATATAAGTTGAATACATGCATCCACATATGAGCCGATAAGAGATGGCGTAAGACTAATCAGGATTGCGGTGTTAAGTGCAAACAATTTAGATATCTAAGTCCGTCTTTTCATGAGAACGGAATGTTAGATAATTATGTTACTCAATAGAGCTGTACGGTGATATAAGATTGAAATTGATCATATTCACTAGAAGGTGCTACCTACATAATGAGGATAAAATGACTGAATGCAGCTTTAGATTTTTTGGTCATGTCCTTTGTCAACCTATTACTCACAAATGTATTGTAGGTGAAACTATGGGGAGCGGGGGTGGGGGATCACATGAACGCTAGTTCTCTTGATAGGCCTACAATTTCTTGAATCAATATAGGGCTCAGCTAAAGAGAGGGCACAATGGAAGAAAAATATTAGTATAGGTGATATGTATACTATCTGAGAAGGGGTTTTAGTAAGTTATTTTTGACCTATTGCGTTTCCAGGTATATTTTGAACGTGCTATAGATTTATATACCTGTAACCTATAAACATATGAAGCTTTTGTTATAATTTGTTTTATTATTATTATTATTGTTTCTACTGCTGGTATTTATTGTCTCTACTTTAATTTATTCTTCACCTTTATTTTAATTTGGATGATGGCATGAGTTGAGCTTAAGTGGATAAACATGACCAATGAGGATTCTTACCAGTCACAAACAAAGTTGTTTGGGACTGAGGCGTAGTAGTAGCTGTCTTAAAAAGTTTCTTTTAACTTAATAATCATAAGCCTGGTTAGATTTCTGAAAAACTATTATGGCGATGTAATTATAAGATTGATCATAGCTTTGTCCATTTTAAATTTACTTTTTAACAATATGATATTAAAAGTTTTCCCTGTATGATTGGAATGTTATTAATACTTGGGGAGAACCGGAAAAAATGTCATTGAATGACCTCTTTATATTTGTTTCATAAGCTATATATAGAACCAATACCTAACAGTAGGGTGATTCTCTTTTCTGGAGTATTACTTTTTAAGTTATTTAATTGTTATCCTTCATTTTTTTTTGAAGAAGTACTAAATTTCATTAGTAAAGGGCAAAAAGCTTGCCCATATACAAGAAGTATACCAAAAGTAGAACACCTTACACAAGGACATGGTTTCTACACATCACACCCAGTCATCTATACACGTAGGTATCCTACCTTTTCCTTCATGTCTTTTGTAAGATTATATTCATTTCATGCCTATATTTTTCTCATGCCCTGTGATTCTCATGTGATGGTGATAGGTGTCCTCTATGTCACGAGTACCTTCTCTGCTTCCTACTTCTTGGTCTAATTAATTTAAGGTTTGGTGGATTACTCAGGCACCTAATCCAGAACCTCCTGCTGAGAAGGCCCCCAAGAAGTCTATTGCAAAAGCTAGTGAAAAGAAAGGCAAGGAAGTCGGAGTTCATGCCAATGAAGGGCCTCTAGATCCAGTAGCAGAAAAATTTCGCCAGCAAAGGTTAGGCATCTTACATTCCTCATATATAATAGTTTAATTGAGAAATAGAGGATTAAATGGTTTAGCTATCTAAGGTTGCCATGCCAAGTCATTGGTTATAATTAATAAGTTGAATTGTGAATGTGGTTGGGGATTAGATATTTTCCCTGTGTCATTTGTTGGTTCTCCCTGGGAATCTCATCTCTCTTTACAGGCTTGTAGAGGAAGCTGATTACAAATCCACAGCTGAGTTGTTTGCCAAGAAAGGTATTGATGACAAAACCCTTGATAATTTCATCCCAAAAAGTGAGAGTGATTTCTTGGAATATGCTGAGTTGATTTCTCATAAGCTGCGACCTTATGAGGTTTGGCAAATATAATCTGTTTAGTCTTTTTTAATTTCTTAATTTTTGGTGCTTAACTTTGACTGGGCATTAAATGCCTGCCTGCCATTTTTCAGAAAAGCTACCATTACATCGGGTTGCTCAAGGCTGTCATGAGATTGTCAATGACTTCATTGAAAGGTCCAGATGCTAAAGAAATTAGCTCCTCTGTTGCTGCAATTGCAAATGAGAAGATCAAAGCTGAAAAGGAAGCCAATGCGAGTAAAAAGAAGTCAGGTATTGCTGTGCATACTTTTTTCTATGATAACTGTGTGGTCTTTTGGTAGGGTTTATGACTTTTTTCCTTGCAGGTGCAAAGAAGAAGCAGCTACATCTTGATAAGGAAGATGATGAAGCAGTGGTAAATGCGTATGATGGTTATGATGATTATGATTTCATGTGAGAGGGAAACTTAGCCAAACACATGCATGTTGTAGGGCGGTCTTTTCCCCTTCCTAGTTACACCAGTCTGGTGATATTTTTGATTTACAAGTGACAACTGTGACTGAAGATCCTGGATTTACCTCCCAATGATGGAGTCTTATAGAGTGTGTCATATGTTTTTCTTTTGGGTCAGATAAAAGTGCATCCTTCGTTTTGTTTTCATTTTGTGGTCAGTTACTGGTTGGAGATCCGTTGGTAAATTATTTGTTGGTTGATCTGCGTTCTCTTGTATGATGTGGATCTCAGATTTTGAACCTATAGATTTCCTGTAACTGTGTTATTCAAAACAATTGGATCCTTCTCATGTTTTCTTTTTTAAGCTGCTGACTGTTTGCGAATGTGTTTGTATATTACTATACCGTCATTTGTTAAAATAGTTGCGGAAATCAAATTCCAGAGACTTAAATGGATGCTACTTTTGTTCGAGTAAACCATGTTCGAAACTTGGATTGCGAAATTCAACCTGTTCATGATAGTGTGAAACCAACATTTCTGATCCATCTCAGCTCTTATTCTGTATGTAGTGGTTATTTGATGAGAATTTTACTTATTAGTTGATGCATAAATCTTGAGCTCATTTACTTCATGCAAGCAGTTATAATTACAAATAACATGTCCTTGTAGCATTATGAAATTGGAGTTGTGTGATGGTTGCGGTTGGAATAGTGATACTTCGTCCGAATGTCTGTAAGGCACAAATACAGTTCTGCTTGCATCTTTCTGGATTTGAAGTGTAGGGTCAAATTGTAATCCGTTTTATTTGATATTTGAACGCTTGTCCTAAAGAATTCTGATTTCTGCGGATTTCCAAATATACGATTTGCTAAAATATAAATCTCTGAATTGTTCTGGACAACACGAAAAACAACTGTTGAAACATTTCTCTATATACTCCGATATAGTTGTCATGAATTTCTCTTTTAAAGAATATTCAATTAATTTCACTTCACCAAAGAGGATTTAGGCCTTAGTAGGGTTTAGATATAAAATATATATATTTTTTTAAAATTTTGAAAAAAGTTAAGTTGTATTTGAATATGAATAAAATTGAAGTGATCATTGAATTTCGTAAATGATTTGGAGTGGAAATTGTGAGTAGAGTTTTGAAAAATTTCTAAATATTTATGTTCTACCAATTCTGTGTTTTAACACAATTCGAAATAATAGTTTTGCTCCTAAGGTGTGCTTGGTACAAAGGATAATATTTTTCATGAAAAATAATTTTTAAAAGATATTTTCTTAAAAAGTAAGTGGGTTTATTATTTATTTTTTAATATTTAGTAAATAAAAAAATATTATTTAAAAATATTTATATATTAGTAAAATAGTATGAAGCGGGAATGAAATGCAGAGTGGAGTTATTGGATCGTAGGGGTGGAATGGTCATGAATGGGGTTTGAGTTGGGTGAAGAGAAAAAATAAATTTTACATAATTTTTTTTTTATTTTTAGTAGAAAAATTATTTTCTTATTTTTAAAAAATTTATTCTTCTAAAAAAAATATATTATTTTTTCAATTATTTTGATCAATTAAATATAAAAAAACCAAAAAAGTTATCAGAAAAATATTTTCCATCACAAGCCCGCGCTGTTGTGAATAGCAGGAGCACCATGGAAACACAAGGGGTTGTTGTTCCATTTCAGCTTCAGTTGGACAAGCCTATTGCTTCTCAGGTACACTAACTCCCTCTCAATTTTACGTGCATACATTTATGTAACAGAAACATGCTTATATGATAGATTATTTTGAAATTTTCTTTAATTGCAGATTAAAATTGCAGAATGGAATCCAGAAAAAGATTTACTTGCTATAGTTACTCAAGATTCCAAGCTTCTACTTCATCGTTTCAATTGGCAAAGACTCTGGACTGTTTCTCCCGGTAACCCCCTTTTGTAGGTTCACTCATGTTTTAGTTCAAGTTCGTGCGCAAACTGACTCAATTAAAGTAATAGATGCTTGATGGTTTAGCTGTTAGGACAATTTACTTGTGAGGGTGTATAGATTGATTTGATAAGGGCTGCCCGTTTTCTTATTTGGGATACTTCTCTCTCTTTCTCTCTCCCAATGTCCTGCTGCAATTTTATATTCTTCTTTCCTTGTCTGCTGCCACTCTGATACAACTCCAATTTCTTCATTTCATTCAAATGCTTATCTTTTTTAAAATAAAAATAACTCACAGCTAAATAAGATTATTATTTAGTGTAAAAAATACACCTTATGCATAAGTCAATCCCAAAAGCTAGCTCTTGGAGTGATAATTCTTCAAAACAATATAAGGAGACAACCGTCAATTGTTGCATTAAGATCCCTTTATGCATGGGGTCCAACAAGCCCCGGACTACTAAGGTCTATTGTGTGCAGTCTTACCCTACATTTCTGTAAGAGGCTGTTTCCACGGATTATGGTCATATGATAGTAACTTTACCAGTTAGGCAAAGTCTCCCTTTCACTTGATATAACCCGATAAGAGGGGTAAATTAAGATTGCATCATAAACTTAAAATTGATCCTATTCCATGTTCAATTCGGCTTGTTTTGTCCCTTTTCAGTGTCAAAGACGTTAAGTTACAACATCAATCTCCAACCTTAATTATTCACTAATGGAATTTCTATCTTTTAGGAAAGAACATAACATCCATATGTTGGCGCCCCGATGGGAAAGCAATTGCAGTTGGGCTTGAAGATGGGACCATATCCTTGCATGATGTAGAAGTGAGTTTGATGATATAATAGATGCTTTTCTTTGTGAAAATATTTGTTAGTTCAAGTACTTCATTAATCTTTTTAAGCAAAATACGGTAGCTGCAGGATCATAGATATTTAACGTCAGTTGCTCCTGATATCTACTTGGATTATTTCCCTCTTACTTGTAAAAACAAGAAGAGATAAGTTATGCCATGAGGTAGCAAATACTTTTTTGAAAATAAGACACTTGATAAGAAACTTCTAGTGGAGGTACACACACTATAAGCGTCCATTAAACATTATCTTACAAGATACTGCAAGGATATGTATTCTAGCCTTGGTGGAGGTGGAGGGTATCCTGTGGACTTAGTCAAGGTGTGGGAAAACTGGCCTAAACACCATGTTTATAAAAAAAAAAGATTTTGCCAGGATGTGATAAAACTTCTTTGAGTATCTTATTTATCTAACTTCAATGCGCATTACTTGTTTTGCGTTTTGGAAAATTGAATACAATATTAGTTCATCTCGAGCATTACATTCACTGAAGATCCTTAATCTACTTTATTAGTTTATTTATTTAGCTGCAAACTAGAGAAAATAACTACTATGTTGAAACCGAGTAATTTTCTAGAAAACATTGTATTCAAAATTCATTAGGATTAGGTTGCGTGAGAAGAATTTCATTTCATTGACTTTATTTTTTAAGTTACAGATTTGTCCCTGTCAATCATAATATTGTTGGTTCATTCTCTTCTGGTTTCTGTACATACTGTTTTCTCATTAAACTGTTTCCATGCAGAACGGGAAGCTGTTGCGAAACATAAAATCCCATTCAGCTGATGTTGTGTGTCTCCATTGGGAGGAGGATGGGAAAAAGGTTTTTCTTTTTGTTCAAACTTTTGATAGACTACTTTTCCTTGGTTAATGGTAGTGCAAGTCTATTTAATCTTGATGGAAGTTGTTTATCATGCAAGGATTAAAGTCAACCAGCTGAGGTCTGACTTTATTTGGGCTCTTTCATTTCTGAATTAAGCTGCATTATTTCAATCACATTGAGTAAAAGCAGAATAGCTCCTTATTTGAAAATTGAAAGGCAAATTGCCTTCCTTTTCTCTTGTTTAAAAAATCCCTTTCTACCACAACAACCATTCAACATCCATCTTTTTTGCCAAAAAAAGCAAAGCCATTTAGCATCCACCTGCAGATTTGGTTTATGCTCCATGATGAAGCCATTCGTGATTTCTTTTCATCTCTTTTTAAGTTGAAGAAGCTTAAAGAGTTGTTAAGCTTTCTTGCTGGAGTGAATTTTCCCAAGTATTACCTCTAGTTCCAAGATCAAACAAGTTGTCTCAGAATGTTAGTGTGCCGTAATTTGATGTTAGGGAACTGCATGTTTTGATCTTTGTTCTCTCTGTTTGAGGTGTGAGAGAAAATTTCACTGTGTAGACGACAGTCCGAAAAAAATAAAAAATACCACGACTGCTTTGCAGATTTGATGTTAAGATGACTTGCATAGATTTCCTGCTCTTTTGTTGAACCTGAAACTTTATGCCATGTTACTTATTAATTCAGAGTGCTTCTGGATATGTTTTAGTGCTTCGCTTTCTGAGCCTTCTTAAATCTTGATACTTCTGTTTCACTTTTCCTTAGCTTGTAACCCCGTCTCTTATAATTTAGGACAAGAACATCAACACCTCCAGTTACGAAGACCGAACTTCACGGTTCTTTCCTCCTCCCCCTAGAGTTCCTAAGATGCCTGGACTTGTACCTGGGGATAGTGGCTTCATGGATGATGGAGAAGATTCTTTCCAGGAGCTATCAAATTCTTCACATCAAAGATATAACATTTTATGTAGCGGGGACAAGGATGGAAGTATCTGCTTCAATATCTTTGGCATATTTCCAATAGGGACAGTTGTAAGTTATTTGTTATCAGTGGAGATGATTTGGTGGTTCTCTTAGAGCGATATCTGATTTCACTTCACCAGTCTCTTTGACAAATTGTTTGATACTTTCTTTCTTCTATGTGGATTACTTGGACTTACTCGCTAGAATATACACAACCTTGTTCTCTCCAGTTCACTCTCAAGCAGCAATGTTGCTAGCCGACTTCTGAATGCTTCCATTTGTAAGGTATGTTTACTTTGCTGCCGATGGTCTTATGATCTCTTAGTAATTCAAAGGTTGAAGCATTTACGTCTTGTTCAATGATAGATTTTTTTATGTCCTGCTTATTTACATTAGTATTTTATTTTAGTGGAATTGATCCCGGGAAGGAAATCTTTCAGTATAGTAACTCAACAGTCTCAAACACCACAAAACAACAGCAATAGTGATAAAAGTAGTGACAGCAATTTAAAAAGAAGATAGTCATAGTGAAAAGAATGCTATGCAGAACCAGCTTTGGTTGCTCAAAACTTGACAGTGTAACACTTTTGATGTAACTTGTGAGGAGAATCCTTTGGGTAGATGGTGCCAAATTCATGTCTAAACCGTATTCATTGTTCTCGTTATGCATGTTCGTGGAATGGACGTTCAACAAAGAGATCCTCCAAGTCTTATTTCTAATAATTCTTGAAATTGAAGGTCTAGAAAAACATTTTTAGTTCACTCATCACTGTCTTATAACCCACTTGGTGAGGGTAAGACTTAGGAGTAGAACTTAAGCTAACTGATGCTTCTAGGGAATGATTATGCTACTTTAGGCTATCGTTAAAGAAATGCTGATGATAAATTCCTGGTTGAGTCAAAATTGAGATAAGCACAACTTGATTCTCTAAAGAGAAGTTAGTAAAATGGTCAGAAATAAACTGAGAACAGGTTATGTGGTAGCATCACCTTGAACTTTGTTAATTGTTATCTACCATGAGCATAGCGGAGAAGTATGTTTGATTCTTAACTTTCTTTTCTTATATTGTGATTGTTGAAAGGGAAATCATTTTCATAGGGCTGAGTTATTTTCTCAAGCAGTTTAAAACATTCTGTGTTTTCTTATGATTTCATTGAAGGTGGCCTTGTCTAAAGATCTCTGCCATTTAGTAGTTTTGTGCAACGGGGAGCTGATCACTGATGAGGTTGATCAAGGTGAAGGACATCATGGGTTACTTGGCATTCACTGCTTAGTCCTCAATACTTCAATATTTTCCAAAAGGTAATCGTTAAGAGAAACCTTATGAATTTTTATCTCTTGTTTTAAGATGTGAAAATACTCCTATGTTGCAGCAACCAGCAATTGTTGTTTCTGAGACAATTGTCATAGATGATAATAATTGAGATAATTTGAGTTTTACTTGCATTGGCTTTATTGAGAAATTAAAAAACTAGGAACTTGAACATTTGAGATAAAAATGCTGGAATATGTGTTCTTTAAGAAAAAAGAACAAAAAGGGAAGTTTGACAGGATAGAATGTAGCATATCTGTGGCACATTCTGAATTGGGTGCTTAGATTTTCCACCATTTGGGACAGTTTATCGCTGCTGAATGGAGATTAGGCATCATTAATTTTTACAAGGAGCATGTTGTCCATTTTGGTGAGATTAGTCAGAAAAAGTAGTCTGACTGAAAAAAAATAAATAGTAAAAGAGAGATTAGGCAGGAGAGAGAGAGAGAGAGCCTTGACTGAAGAAGTCAGGTATGACCCATGAAGTTAAGGGTGTATATGGGTGGTCTATAAATAGAAGTTGGTTGATTAGAGGGAAGCTACTTGGTAGAAGAGTGACATTCTCCAGAAAGTATGGGCTTGGCTACAGCTTAGAATTTGTTTTTCTTTCAGTCTTTCGTAGAGGCACCCTCGTTGTTAGTTTGACAGTTCTTTCGGATATTAGTATGGGTGCTCATATGGTATTCGTAAATGGAACTTGTATTTATGTTGGGGCGAAAGAGGCTTAGCATTTTGTTTTGATTATCTTGATATATTTTGTAATAGAAGTCTATAAAGAATTTCGAATTAAAGAAGAAACAATATATGTAATTAATATAGAATTCACGTCTTTAGAGAAAAAAAAGAAACAAGAGAATTTGTTTAAGAGTAACGAGTCATTTGGTTTGAAAACAAGTTATGATGGGATTAATTATTCTGGGATTACTTGGGGTGGGATAATTTTCTAGGTATTGTTTCTTGTTGATTGTTTAATTTGTTGTATTAAAAATAATATTTATTGTATAATCTCTAAGAATAAGTTGCTTGGTTCCAAAAGTACCCTCCACCTTATTTAGCTTTTCGATACTAATGATGTATAAAATGGGTTTGAGGGGCATTTTTGTCATTATAACTATTTTACCCCGTGATAAGTTATCCCAGATTGTTATTCCACCTAGAGGTAGGGATAACTCATCCCTGTACTAATTATTAATCATAGGATAAGTTATCCCAAACCTTGTAGCTAAACAAATAATTAAGAAATGGTAAAAATTTATGCCAGGATTATCTTCCCTTATCCATCACACCAAACATGTCCTAATATATAGTTATTGTATGTACTGGGTATTGATTGGGAATAGTACGTCGTTGGTGAAGTTGAAGGCATAAGATGCCATTCATGCTGTCATGCTCATCCATTTGGGGTGTGATAAAGTTTGTTGGGACAATGTTGATAGTCCTCAAAGCATTATTACTTTCCATGGGACTTGGCTACATTTGACGCATAAAGAGAACCTTTCCAATATGGAGTTACAGTATTCAGACATGCTAGACGCTTATGGCTCTGTCAAGAGGAAGCAATGCTGTGGATTTCATGGGCTAATCTCATCTTAACTTCGAGTATCTAATTTGAAAATTCGAGTTTAACTTAAGCCTAGTAGTTATTCGATCAATATTACTATATGTGAAATCCCAAACCGAATTGTTATGTCAGAAATCTATTACTGCCCTAATTTTCTTCAATAATATTTGGTGCTACAGGTTTTATTTCAATGCACCAACATCACAATAATATGTGGAAATATCGTGGTTGTTGCCTTTGACATGGAATAGGATTTAAATTCTTTAGTGGTTGAACATACCTACTCTCTCTCTGTTAAGTAGGTAAAGATAGGGTGGTGTAGGGCCTGCAAAGGACATGCCTCTGTTTTATGATTCCTGTCTCCCAGCACAGTAGTTTACATAAGTATAGTAATACAAAGACCGGAGAATGTATCCAAGGATTTGGTCTGAATCCTTCATTTTAAATAATGAACTTCTCCAACATTTTTGCTCACAGTAGTGCTCCAAAAATTTCCTGGACTTCCTGCAATATGGGATTAAGTGCCTTATATCATTTTCTCTCCCCAAGTGCTGGTCATCAGCCGCATGCGCACTCCCGTCCATACCTAATATCACCTTGTAGAATTACTGGCAGTGTCACACTCTTCTGGATTCCATCCAATGGTCTCTATATTATCTCTATGCAATCTTTTTAACCTCACAAATACAACATCAAAACAATTTTACATTAAGAAGAAAAGCATCCTTCTGGTGGAGCCAGTTGCATCAATAATATGAGATAGCTGAATCATGGCCTTATTTAGCACTTGGTGTGAAGCTATCGTGTGTGCCATGAAGGTGTGCAAAGTTATCAGGCAGGTTCAGACTTAGCACCTGCATATCTCCTTGTTAGTGTAATTTGCATTTGATCATTTCCAATCACAATTCCAACATCTGTTTTCATGCTAACAAAAGATTCTGATAATCATACCTGGTTTCTGCATGGTATATGATTTTCCCTTAAACGAATTGCTTGAATTGGGTTTTGTTGATTTTGTTTTTATTTGGCATGTATCTTTAACTGCTGCAACCAACCAACTTCAGGAAAACTGAACTTCACCAGGTTGCCCAACAGGCTTCCAGCATTGAAGATCTGAGTGAAGTCATCCGGACATCACTATCAGTCATGTCTAAAATATGGTCCGATGCTATGCACACATTTCACGAGAAGTTCAAAGCTGTATCCACATTGATCGTTGACCATGGTAATGCTCAAAATCCAAAACTCAACCGTAATGGTTTCCTTCTCTTCCTTGTTGATGTTAATCTTTTGTTTTCCATTTCCCCCTAGGACTTGACTCTACACCTCAGGATGAGTTTCTAAGCCTTTTAGGTGGCGCCAGAGCCAGTCCTCCGCTCCATCAGTTCTTAGAGAATTCTCTGGGTGAGGCGGTATGCCCTCTTCCACAGGAGCTTTTAAATAAGGAGAGGATTACTGTTTCAATATTATTTTTTTTAACTACTGTTGCCAGGGGCTCAAGCGGGTGGCAAAGGCAGTTAATGGTGCGGGGAAAGAGCTTCAGTTAATTGTTCTTGATCATCTACAGGTGTCCTTGACCTTTTCTCTGTTTTAAATTTTGTAAAACGAAGATTATGTTTTTCATGGTGCCAGAACTGCATAAAATTTCCATTTTTACCCTAAGA
>JBDJHY010000049.1:14464505-14475341 GCA_039654485.1 Withania somnifera | reverse complement strand
GTGAAATAAAGTAGAGGGATCGCGTTCTGCTCCATGTTAGCTTTCTCAATCCATCCAAAACTAGACAGAAATGAGGAAGTGTGTTTGTTGAATTCCTTTCAACTGGACCTGAAGTGAATCATAGTAGTTCACTAGAGGAAGTAAACGTATAGTTTTGTCTCGTTCACTCTCCCTTCTTTCCTGGAAGCACTATGTCAGGCAGAAATTCTGAACACGTTATACCTTCTGATTTGAAAGGTCTTTTTTCAGAATATCAGAAACATAGGGGATTTAACAGCTTACATCTCAGCAGAAGAAATGTAAGATCCAAAAGCCATAGGAGTGTGAAAGTAAAACTGCATCTTGAAGAAAGTATCAATAGCAGAAAGGAGATATAGGCTTGTCAATGGATGAAGCTTTCACACTTTTGATGGTATATATATCGAACTAAGGGGGTGTTTGGATTGGCTTTTTTTCAGTGACTTAAAAGGCAAAAGCTAGAAGTTGGTAGCAACCAACTTTTGGCTCTTTTTTGTACTTTTTAAGCTCAAAGTGAAGTGCTTAAAGCACTTAAAAATAAGCCAATCCAAACACCCCGTAATTTAATGATTTTCCTTAATGAGATGCAATGTTTGTTGAATACCTTAGTTTCCACTGTGATGTGTGAAAAATATCATTGATTGTAATGTAATATGACACTAGTCAACATCTAATTACTAAACTTTGGAGGCTTGACAAAACCTCTTGAAGGCATTTCCATTTTGTCAGACTAAACGAACCACTCTAATCTTGTGTTGTTCCCTTTATCTGTGGTTCAAATTGTCAATCTGATATATGAATTGCAGTTTCAAAGATGCTTTTGAGATGCCATTTTCTACTATTTCGGAAAAACTACTTTGTGAGGATCTGCTGCCACTTTTTCCTATTGCATCCTCTTCAAAACTAAAGCCTTACAAGGTTCCTGCATCAGTGTCCTACTATGAGGTACTTGTTCAATCATAATCTATGAATAGCATTGTGAGTAAACTACTTCTATTTGATCTTCCTAGAATTCTTATTTTGTTCTTTTTCTTTTATTGTTTTTTCCTCTTCACTACTTGGTGTAATAGGCAATTTGATATTAAAAACCATTTCTTTTTAAAAAAAAATACCCAACTTGAAGAGAATATTTATGAACATGTGCTGTGTATAATAATGAATCATGAAAATTTTGGTGGAGCTTCAAAAAGACCTTGGTCCACAAAAGCTAAAACTATGTTTTCCAAATTATGATAACCATTATCTAATTTATCAGCAGAAGTTCTGAAGCTCAAGTTTGTTGTAGCGTGTGATCCCTTTTCATTTGTCAGGACATTTCTCATGATGCTTCAGAGAGTGAAATACGTCAACAGATGCTCACTGGCTACATATCCTTCAAATTACCAGATGATTCTTTTCCAGTCACAAACTGCATAGGTATTGTTAGGGGCCTTACACATGATTTGGGCAAAGTGGACAGCATACATGATCCCATAGAAGTGGCCCTCTTATCTATTCCTGATGGATATCACTGTATTGATCTCTCTCTTTATAAAGTAGGTGGCAAATTCTTACCTGGTACTAATTTCCTATAGCATACAAGTTTTCTACCCCTTCAACTGCCTTTAACATTTCATCATTCAAAGCAGGAGGGTCAAATTGTTTTAATATTAAACGGAAGTGCAACCACTTCTGAGAGCTCTGGAAATGCTTACATGATGATTCTTCAAGCTGGTGACCTCCCATTTGTATCTCTTTCAGGATCTACGGCACCCAATTCTTGGAAGCTTCACGAACTTCAGGTATATGACATCATTACTCTACCAGTAAATAATTTGCATAAACTTCTCTTGGAAATTCTCTATCCAAAGGCATGCATTCTAGTTTGTAATGCTGGTATGGATTATTTTTGTGCAGTTTACACCACTGTGTCACTGAAATTGAAATAGATAAAGGGGCATATATACATGCTACATGGTTTGTTATTTTGATCATCAAAAACTAGTTGACTTTAAGTCTTCATGATAATCTAGGATTCTGCTATATACCTGCAACTGGAGAGTGAAAAGGTTCGAAGCATTCCTCATTCTGTGGTTCCTCCCTTGGCAGTCAGTGGTGAGTGGCATCTTTGTACTATTTGGGTTTCAACTGTTGTTAGTATCTATAGGAAGTCCATGTAGAGGCTAACACATTCATGAGAAGTAGCCAAGAAAATTATGGGTTTAAAATGTTCAATCACTCATACCAAAAACGAATAAATCTGAATACCCTTGGTCCATCTCATTTAAATGCTGCAGCACCTATTTCTTAGTTTCACGCTAAGCTAAGCTAATGGTAATTAGAGAATGTTTATATATTACCTCCATGACAGCAAAGTTTAGGATTTTTATCTTCCAAGTACTATGTCATAAATAGTAAGTATAGACAACAACAACAAACATACCCAGTAAATTCCCACCAAGTGGGGTCTGGGGAGAGTAAAGTGTATGCAGTCCATACCACTACCTCAGAGGTGGGGTAGAGAGGTTGTTTCCGAAATACTCTCGGCTCATTAACAAAATCACTGTCTAGTACAATAATAAACAATATAAAGTATTAGAAATGACAGCAAATAACAAAAGCAGCGCCTTGCAGAAATAGCACAACAATCAATCTAAGCAACAATATTTAATTCAATGTCAAAGGCAGGACACTACAAGAAATGCACTTAAAAACTAGTCCTGTAATGACACATGAATTTCATCCATTTACATATGTTAACAATTCTCATGTAATAGGAATGACAATTGCTAGACGTCATTTATTCACAAGGTTATCTCACCAGGATAGGTAACCCATGATTTTGGTATGAATCCTATCCTGGTTTTAGTATACTGGAAAGCCACCCGCACACCCCAGCCCTAATTCCGGTAACTAAATGACCTATTGGTGCATTGTGAATTTGGTTTTGCTATCCTAGGCTTCCTAGCAAGTGATTTAACATTTCAATATGATTGTCTTTATCAGCATCAAGAGGCGTGGCTTGTGTTTTTGCTGCAAGAAAGCGTGCCTTGGTTTATATTTTGGATGAAGATGAAGATGAAGTTTCTGATACAGAGTGACCAAACGTTGCTGCTTGCTCTTCTGCACCATCTTTTCATTTTGGTCAGACAAGGCACTGTTTTTTTTCACTAAATTCTAGACTCTCTGTACACTTAATATTTGTTTATTAGTTGGATGATGTAAAAGCTGAAGGGTTAACAATTCTACTTAATATTGAAAAATGGCAATGTATTTAATTTGAACCTGGTCCCTCCTTAATCCATTTAGTGACACAATAATCAACTGGCACTTAAAACGATAATTCCATTAGTCTTTTGTATTACCATCTTTTATCATTTTCCACAACCACTTTAACGGTGACCTTTATCAAATTACCATGTCTAAATGAAGGTTTCAAGCCAGGAAGCTTCTCTGATTTTATTGTATATTTTTTTTTAGAATAAATGATCATTCTTTCACATATCCTTTGTATTATACCAAAACCAAAATTGGCAAAGCTAATTGGATCAGAAATTTTATGATTCAGCATATCCTCAAATACTCAAAAGCTAAACGAAACACGATTATTCAATATAACAAATTCTTGAAGGTTCTCCACATCACATTTTATGACTTGTTCACAACAAATGTTTCTATAAGGCAAACATTATGTTTTCTTTGATAAACTCACTGCAAAAAAGTACTAGAAATTACAACATCAGTCTAACATAAACATAAAACATATACTTGCTACAATCTTGAGTTAGCACAAGGCAAATGAAGTCACTTCCATCCATCCCAGCAGTAGAAATCAGATATAAACCATGGGAATTTCCCTTCAGCTAAGAGCCATGAAAACTTCTCTCGTCTTTGAACTGCATATAATATGCTGAAAAAACTATCATAAGCTTATGTTATTCTGTTAATGGAGAGAGAGGAATCTCCATGGACAGGCATAACTGTACATTATAAGAGGCTTCCAGGTTCAGATTGAGCCCAAACCAGCACCTGATGCATATGGATTGTCATACCAAATCCCACGAGAGATAATATGCTTCTTAAAGGAAGCCCTTAAATATCATATCCAAGTGGTTACTATGGGGAAAATCAAATCTAGGAGTCATCCAGTTCAACAATTTGAGCTCTTCTTTCAGCGGCTTTCTTCCTGATGAAAATTCCCCATCTCAAGGCAGCTTTGAGTTTGAGCCACCCTACAACAGCCTTACCTGAAGAACGTGTTCGTTCCTCATCAAAACCAAAGGTAGAAGACATGTTGGGCATGTATGATCCATACTGGTAATTCTCTTCCGGAACACTAGAAGAAGCATGACCCTGTCCCATGCTGAAAATACGGAGCAGATGTTGCATGTCTTCGTTTTCAAGCATCTCATGACTTCTCATAAGTATTTCTTCTTCTGTTAAGTAGTCCTCAGCTCCCTTGTAAGGATTAGGCGTGCTAGCAGCAAAATAGCTAGACATTGATGGCTGTGGTGGGCGAAGGGCCAGCATGCTGTCACTTCCATGTGGATGAGCTTGTTGTGAGGTACCTAGCAAATGGTTCTGAGTATGAAATGAAGCACCATTTAACTGCACGCTACCATTTAGATTCATGTTCTGAGGCTGCATAGTATATCTGCTACCGAGGCTATCATTATACCCTGGTAACAGAAATATTCATGTTACGGAATAAAAAATAGGAAGAATTACAGCAATCCAAGAGGCAAATGAGGTCATCATATATCTGGTCAATTAGCTTGATTAAGGGGAATTGCGGGGCTTAAACTAGGTATCCTTCACATCATGTAAAGCAGTAAATAATGCAGGTCGAGAGACCTACTTCTATGTGAAAAAAATTGCCAAGGTATACATTATTTATATCAGCAACATTGACAAAATTGAATAGTTGTTGAGAAGCTGGTTTGAGTATCATATCAAGTTTGTAATTGTTAAATGAATTTGAGATTTTGAAACTTGTAACAACTATTCAAATTGGGATATCTTAAAATAGAAGTGGAATGTAAACTGGAACAAAAGAAGCAAATCTCTTATGACCAACCAACCGGCTGATTCACAGGAAATCTATTGACATGTGTAACACTTATAGTTTCTTCAGGAATATCACAGACCTAGGGAAAACACGGACTACTTCTCCAAGTTTAGAACACGCGCGCGCCTCTACAACACTTTAAGGGGTCGTTTGGTAGAGTATATTAGAAAAGATAATGCATACATTAGCCTTGTGTATTAGTTATACACTCTACTTGGTATTAAGGAGTGTATAACTAATATATGGAAATCTAAGGTATTAGTAATGCAATAGGTTACAATGCAAGCATTAGCATGATTAAAGACGCAATTGCCCCTCAACTTTTTCCACCATATTTGTGGAGGATATTTTTGTAAATAAATATTTTTACTAATAAATTATGCAATCCATGTTACTTTTAATATACCAACCAAACAACACATAAGAAAAATTCACCACAACTAATGCAAGTATAACTACTACAAGTATAACTAATATATTATATTTTGCATTATTCTTATATACTCTACCAAACGACCCCTAAAGAAACCCAAAAATCACAAGTACATATGCAACTATGGTTCCAAATTAGATACTAAATAAAAGGTTACGAATGTTTTCAGATGAAAGATGAAAATGTATCTGTTTCTTACAAATTCCAAATGGTTGGTATACAAGTAGAAAGAAATAAACCCAGAAAGACAAGTATTTGCCCTTCTCAAAAGAGGACAAGTATTTTAGGATATGAAGGCACGGTTAACTAAATTAAAAGAAAGGTCAAGCATGTAAAAAATCAATTTGAAAAGAAGTTACCCAAAGATGAGTAAGAACAATAGTGCCAGTAAACAAATATTCGAAGTACACGCAATCTTGCTGGTACCAAATTCAAGAAAAAAAAGGAACAGCTGATAGTATGTTGAATGCACGATTCAGCCATCCACCGTTCGTGCTTATGCCTTTTTCACTTTGGAAACGTTTCTTCTTGTTAAGACTAATCCAATGAGGAATTATTGTCCCAATCAAGAAGAAATCACACCAAGAAGCCAAAACAGCAAAAAGAGAAGAGTGGGCAAATCCAACACAGTTCATGAAGAATGTATCTTAGGTCGTGAAGAACTATTGTCCAATCGCACAGAGGAACCCAAATAGAAGTAAAAGCAGAGAGGCAGAATTCACACTTTAACAGGAACATATCTTAGGCACCAAGGCATATTTATACCTCCCATGTTCAGTCCTGAATTCAGAGCAGGCTGTTCTGATGAAATTGAAGCTGGAAGACTTGGTGGATTAATTTGTTGATCAGAAGTGTTTGAGTGGTTATGAGAGCCAATTATAAGATCATTTTGAGATGAAACTGAGGTTTTATTCTGACCGAGGCTTAGAAGAGATTTTCCATCATACTCAACAACATGCATCCAGTTGTCATACGCCTTCTTAACTAAAGTATCAACATAAACCTGCAAATATTGTTTGATGTTTGCTTAAGAACTTTATACATACTTGGGAAAAAAAAACTAACATACAGAGGGTCGATTGTTTATGCAAATGATAGCAACATTCGTAACTCCATTGACAACTACGATGCAAAGTTTCGAAATCACAAGGACAAAGGAAAAGGTGCAAACCGCATCTATCTAGTGTGGCAATTCATAGCAGTATCAAATAAAGTTACTTGTAAATATTATTGGGACAAGTTCAAAGGGATTGTTGAATATCTTTATATTATAGTAAGCAACTTGGAGGGCACACAATTGCCTTTACACGGAAGTTTCAGTGTAATCAATTTTGCAAACTCAGCAGTTTGTATCCTTTTCACTGTTGCCTAAAAGAAAAAAAAAACTAGAAAAAGAACAGAGAAGTTAAATCGAGGTGTTATATTAAGAACTTGGCAGATCATATCTCTAAATTACAAAAGCAAATATAGTAAGAGCCTTTTCAAACTGTAGCAAGCAGGAAAATTAGTTCTGAGAGACTTTGTTGATATAATCTCTTCTAAATGTGATCTGGGAGGAGCCGAACTTGAAAAACTAATAGGATCTGCATCTTGAAGAGTAGTGACTTTCACAAAATGGACAGACTAGTGGGAAAAGAAAGCTCTTGGCACTCCATTGTAAAAGAAGGTTGGGAAACCATGTGGAACTACAAAGCCCCAAGTAGGCCTGCAGGCTTATTTGGGCTCAACTTATTACATCCAGTTTTCAGATGTACAAGTTACCCAGTTGAGAGGATGGGCAGTTTGGAAAGAGAATACGGGGCAATTTCTAGCATGTATTTCTACTAAAAGCATGAACAACAGGTTTTCTTGTTAAGAGTCAATTTGATGTATTTCTTCTCAAACATCAGAGAAACCAAAAACTTAGTGTCTTTATATAGTAGGTGGCAATTGGAGTGCATGTTTTCCTTCTTCTTTTTTTCCCCTTTCTTAACCATGTCAAGATGAATCCATGATACCAGAATACACAAAAGAGAGAAAATTACAGATCACAAACCTTCTGATTGTCTGAAAGAGAATCCATTGAATGATACTGTCCACCAGAGATTAAACCACATAACTCATAGATATTGTTAAAAACAACACCAACATTTCTCATATCATCAGGATAGTAGACATAAAGCTTCCCACTAAGAACACAGGTTTTCGCATGGTCCACAAGAGCTTCCCACATCTTATTTGACATTCCACTACCCAGGACCTGAGATAACAAGATTTGAAACAAATAAGGAATCATTAATATACAGCCAACAATTATAGTTCTAATCTCCAACATTTCAAGTTTGAAATTCTTACATTTCGGAGCCTCTGCGAGTCTCTCACAACAAGTCGCAGAAAGTCTTCCACTTTATGTATGCCAGCTTTATTTAGCCTCTTGTGGAAGGACCCATCTTTCCCTATCTTTTCTAATCTCCAAACTTCATCATCTAATGCAGGTGGATAATGTTTCTTGTACACTGCAAGCAAACAGTCATGGAGTTACTATAAATCTCAACAAACACAACTGTAATTTCCATACAGAAGGCACATTTTATGGGCTTACATTCTCCTCTATGATCCTTGACAGTGAAGGCATCTGTTTTTGCCTCACGAATGCGGATTCCCTCACAACAACCTGATGCTACTTTTAAGCCTAGCCTGAACTTTCTGCTTCTGATCCAGCTGGAGTTGTCAGTAAATGTCAACTCCCCAAGGGTGCCAACACCTTCCTTCAATATCACTTGTAATTCTCCAGTAAGAAGAGGCCGCTTGCCTTCACGCTCCTTCACTATATGAGACTCAAACTCTTCTTGAGTCCAGCCATCATCATCCTCGTTAAAATCTCCTTCAAGCACAACGAGATCTAGTTTAGCCGAGGATTCAGGACCTGATGTTATAACATGGTTTGTATTTCCATCAATCAAGACAACATGTATCGCGGAACCCTGCTCTCCTTCTACTTTTCCTCCTGTGAAGAGAGGTAGTGACAGTTTGGACCGAAACTGAAGCTGCAAACTTCTCCCATCAGGCCCTTCAATTCTTTTTGGAGAAACCCTGCACGAATATCATAAAATTCAATCCCGGAACAGAGTGGACAGTCAATTACGAGAAAATGGAGTACATGAGCAGCTCAAGCAAGCAAAGGTATCAATCGATCTTTGATGCAAAGTTGAATAGTTATAGAGGTCACATCCTAACACTGCACTTCCCAGTCATGCTAGTGCTTGGGATATTTAGACCATTTTTTTGTCAGCGACCAATGGAATGGAGACTTGCTAAAAGTCTTTACACGTTTCATGCATAGTATTGGCAAAGGCAATCTGCTCTAGCACGGAAATACCGTTTCATGAATTAGAAACCAGAACGACGCATTTAAATGCTAAAGGAAAAGGATATTCCAAGTGACAAGGTTCAATATCGTGGAACTTATATAATAATAAGCATATTAAATGAAATAAATAGTCAATTGCAATCTGATACACATATAGGACCATGTCCATGTAAAAGGTGTTACTAGTCTGTGGTTTATGTTTGCAAAGCTCTTTTGTAACCACTTAACTCTGAGAATATTGTTAAGTATTTAATTCTTTCCTATATTGACATCCTGCATGTGTAACAACTTTCACCAATCAAACCTTGACTCTGGCTTGCAGCATTCATTGCTTCATAAACATAAATAAAAGATGAAAAATGGACTTATTCAACGAATTGAATACCAGAATTATACAGAATGCACCTATGATTTGTGAAACTCTATTTCTTACTAGAGTTGACCTTCTCTAAATCTAAATAGGTACTTGTACAAGACAAGCCGAACCTCCCTTCAAGAGTTCCCAACATCTACAATTCATAGCTCCGTTCTAATTCAGTTAAACATTGACAAGTTCACAATTGGTTATACCAAATGACTCTGATGAGTGATGATATATTCCGCATGCATACAAACATCCGGATAAACTGTGGAAAATCAGATTTACGCTTGGCAAGATTTAGTGATGATATCATACCTCGCATTAAGTTTAGCAGGTCCAAGTTTAGCCAAAGCACGCTCTACTTCTTCACTAACCTGGTAAACAAGAAATGGACGGTCATAAATGAATAAACAAAAGGCTCTACGGAAGAAACCATGTGCAAGTACAACAAACATGGACATGTTTGCACAGCCTAGTCATCCCAAACACGGAAAATATTAGCACCATTCTGTGTGCTGCACTCTATCAAAGCAGTGTGAAGACTCATGGGGTGGTGACAAGCCCATCGAGATCCAAATGTTTCAACTACATATACATAAGACATTAACAACATAGGTTTTGGAGCTAAAAGGGCACAGCATTGAACTAAAGCCAGGTAACTGCTAAAAAATCAACTGGAGCACCTACATGCTTAAAACATGTTGTTCACATAAAAGATAAAAGACAAGTAATTTTTGCACTCAGTAGCCATTTGACAGGACAGTTTGAAGCTATTTTCTCCAGAAACTACACATAAGCTGGATATCAGGAAAGCTTTCGTTAGAGAGTGTGAGGATGAAACTTTCTACAATGATCAAAGCACAAATAGTTTTAGAACATATTTCAGCATATCAATAAATGGTTTTATACTAAACAACAACACATCAATTCAAAACAGCACATCCATCTCAAATATCTGGCAGAGGTTTTACTTGGCCTGTATTATCACAAAGCTTGCAGTTTTGATAATTTAATTGTGTTCCGTCAGAAGTAAATGTTGTCACTCTGAGTCTGCTGAAAATATATATCATGCCACAGTAGTTATATAATTAAGTAACAAACTTTCACAAGTTACCACAAAGTGGTGGTTGGTTAAATGAAACTTCACATAAGTAAGCCTAATGAATAGGATGAGAATTCTAAAGGGGGCCTAATAATCTTACAACTCTTCGAAGAATTGGCTCCAGTGATGAGCAGAGTTTTTGCAGACTGTCCACCTTTAGCGCTTCAACAATGACACTGCAGTAACCATGTACTTTTCAATAAACGGTGCTACAGTTACTATGAATAGTGCACAGAAAGATGAGTAAAGCTATAACATGCACTGATTTCAACTTCTCTGAGAAAACATAAGGCATCCAGGTCGCATGATTTCACATCAGATGGCACCACAACAAACAATAAGCAGAATTAAAGACCTCTAAATGAAAAGCTTGTACTAGTCACTTGAGAAAAAGAATAGAGTTGAGTGAACCATCACAAACAGGCTATAGTGTGAGAAGCATCTAGACATCAGACAGTCAAGAGGAAGCTATAAGTACTTGCAGGATTACAAACATCTGGTGAAGACTTCCCTTGGGAAGCTCAAG
>JBDJHY010000049.1:14377763-14393739 GCA_039654485.1 Withania somnifera | reverse complement strand
TATATAAATTATGCTACATAAATTTCAAATCTAAGAAGATAAAATTGTTTTTAAAAAAATTATAACCTAAACTTACAATTATAAAATTATTGATTGAAAAACAAATTGTATGTTATTCGTACAATAATTATAACATAAAAATATTTAACAAATTAAATTACAGATTTTTGAATTCATTTTTGCCTATGCCTACTCTGTTTTTGCGGGTCGCGGCGGCTTTTCCTTGCTTCTTGCTTTCAAGTGCCACTTTCCTCTCATCAATTCCCAATAGAAGCTCCAGTGTCTCCTTCTCGAATCCTTTGAAAGCTACTCCGTATATATTACTTAATTTCAGTATTTGGGAGTTTACCAACTTGGCGCATCTGTCTCGATCACTTCCTGCTCTAAACAATTCCGCATATTCATTGGCTCAGCATCATGTATTTCTTGAATCTGTAACTTTGTTTCTCTCCTTTCGTGTTGATTCAAAACCGGAGATGTTTCTCTTTCATTATTTTGCATCATCTCATGTATCTACATGTATGAGATACCTCAGATATTTCCTCTTTGTATTAGATGCCTCTTTCAATGTATGCACTATCCACACCGTTGTCCTTTTGTCGAAAGTTATCTTTGTGAAAACATTTTTACTCCTCTCGGTCCACTTATACCGCTCACCAGACGTCCCTGAGATCTTTTCAACATCGAAATATTTTAAACCCTACTGCAAAATAAATGGTGTTATCCATCATTCACAATAAAGAGTTTTAGAAGGAGAAGAAAAAGAAATGGGAGGAAAAGAATTTCCTGTGGTCGAGAACTAATTTAATTTTTTCAAATTTGACTGGTGGAACTCTCACCGGCGCGTGAGGCACGTGGTGTCGGCAACTAGGACTTTTTGGTGGTGAGTGGGCGCGCGTGTGGCACGTTCCGAGGGTGGATTTGTTGGGGTTGGGTTGCAAGTGATCGGTAGGTGTTTTGACGGGAAAAGATTGGGAGAAAAAGAAAGGAAAGGATGGATTCCGATGATCAGAAGGACCACCGGTGATGTTTTGGGTTTGAAAGATTTTTAAATCACATTGGAATTGGAGCATGAGAGGGAAAAGTTGTTATGCACTATCCTCAAGATCCTTATATGTAAGTTGTCTTTCATATTTTGCGGTATCTGAAGTCTGCTCTCCGGGTAAAAGTCTACTTTTCTCCGGACATAGTCACCTGCAAAACAGAAGCCTTTACAAACGTGGATTGGGTCGGATAGATGAGAGAAAATCAACACCCCATTATTGTACACTTGTAGGAGGAAACATGGTTACTCGGAGAAGAAAAAAGAAGTGTAGTTGCTAGATCAAGTGCAGAGCCAAAATATAGAGCTATGGCCCAGGGTGTTTCTGAACTTTTGCAGTTAAAAAAACTGCTAAAAGAATTGAGGGAAACTTCCCTTGTTTTGTGACAAGGCTACAGTCAGCATAGCTCAAAATCCAGCCCAACATGACCAAACAAAGCATGTTAATAGATCGATATTTCATCAAAGTTACAAGCTGTGTCTTGAGTTGGTCCATGTATCATCCTCAAAGCAGCTAGTTGATAGGTTATCCAACAGCCTCAACGGACAGACTATTATACACATTGTTTGCAAGTTGGGCATGTGCGACATCTTTGCACTAACTTGAGGAAGAGAGTTGATTGGTATTGATAGCTTAGTAATGTAATTGATTAGGAATTGATTATGTGATATTTCTTTCCATTTTATTCTTGGGACTCATTGTACAAGCACTCATTCTATGGGTTGCATATTCATCAAGAAATACAAATAAGCCTTTTCTTCTTCTTGAAATCTTCATTTCATCATTGCTTTTTACTCTTGCCTTCCTTCAAACCTGTTCTCGAGCCAAGGGTCTACCGCAAACAACCTTCTACCCCTTCAAGTGCAGGATCAGGCATGCGTACACCTCACCCTCCCCAAACCCCACCTGTGAGACTACATTGGGTTGTTGTACTTCATCCACAGGGGTTACTCGACATGCTCAAGATTTGGTTGTCGTGTTTGGTTCAAATAGTGAAACCAAGAGTTGAACATAAAATGAAAGGAGACTAACAGCTTAAAGTAATTTAGGCTTGGTTGCATCATAAAAGCATACTTGACAAAAGTGAGCTTACGATTTTGAGTTCTGAACATTTTGTTACTGTTTTAGAAGCTTCCCTGGAAACACACAAACACACACCTCTACAACTTGTTTTTGACCGGTGATCCGGTGGTTGCTTTCGGTGCAGGAATCATAAGAGGCAAATTTGTTTCTTTGAGGAACATTCCCATCCCAAATGTCAATTTTGTTATCAGAGGTAGACTTACATTTCGCCTAGCAACAGAAAACATTTCATTGATTCGTGCTGCACCACTCTTTTCACTATCAGTAAACTCTGCACCAGAAGCAAATACAAAAGGCATCCCACTTTCCTTTGCAAGTGTCCGAGCAAACAGTGTTTTACCTGTTCCAGGGGGTCCAGACAGAAGCACACCCTGCAGTGCTTAAAATGAATCATACCGAGCATGATTTGCATAATATATAGTTTTAGCAAGTCTTGAAAGGATCATATGAGTTTACCCGCACAAACTTGACCTCTTTCTCGTAATATCGCATTGGATTTCCCATATAAACCATCAATTCATCCAACAGATCCCAAACATCTCCTCCCAATACTATTTCTTTATACATAGATTTCGTCTCACCAACTTCTCCAACTGGCTAAGTAGGCAAGGGAATAGGAGTTAAAAGGTGATTGTTAGATTTAAAATATTCAGAAAAAAATAAAAGAGACAGGTATTAGACGATGAAAAGTTACCAAAATAAAATTCTCAGCATAAGCCATATCGAAGAGTTGATTATATTTCTTATAGAGGAGGCGCTTCGTCGTGATGTGCAGAAGCATCATAGATTCTCTTATAAACCACAAAATCAGTATCCCAGGCAATAAAGCAAACAGAACTTTGAAAAAGTAATGAATCTGCCGCTTCTGAAGTAGATCTACTTCAGCTCCAGAACTTGATATCATCTCAAATAAGAAAGGATCTAGTGGAATATCAACCTGAAAGGAAGAGAATACATAACCAGTATAAAGGTCAAGGGTTCAGGAACTGCAAAGACACTACTATGGAAAGGTTGATATATCTTACGCACAATATATTCAAGTGGGAATCCTTCTTTCATTGTGACAAACACTCTCTTCAGATCCTCGGTGAAGACTATAGCAGCCACCTGCAGAACATTAAGTCAGTACGTCTAGTTGAAAATGAATCCATATCTGAGTAAAGATAATATATTAGTTTGATCTGCATGAATCAGAGAATTTCAGTCTCCAGCAAGAGTTCAAGCAAATGCAAATGTTTTGATTAGGAAATCTAACTTTTGCTTTTGCCCTTATAACATCATTCAAAAGAATGAAGAAAGAGGTGGCATCATGTCACCCATGCCACAACTTGAGTACAATCTCTAGAATGTACCATGTATGAATTAATACCCACACTTATGTCAACTTGGAAGCACTGGAACAAAAAGGGGCCAACCATATCTGAGTAGGAAGAGATACAGAACAGAGGGGAACATTTACCTCAGAACTATCAAGTTTTTGAAGAAAATAAGTATAGGGAAGTTTCGGGCGATATCTCCACCATCTTTTGGAGATCCACAATGCCCTGGTTCCTTGGGTTTCTGCAGTTTTCTCAACCACGTCTTCACGAAGGCTATTCTCAACTTCCTTCATGTCAAATTCAACAACATACCTAGCGTTTACTGAATCTAATTGTTCTTCCATCTTCTCCTTCCTAAGAATTTTGTGCCATGCTTGAAGCCTTTCACGCCATGTTCCTCCCATATCCTGATTTTCAGCTTCAAAAAAAAAGAGAGAAAAGGAATGTTTAAATTGACAACTAGATAATTTAGATCCACTTGGCAACTTAGAAAACAAATTTCAGTATAAATGGTCAATGAAGCCTCAAAAATTAGGGCTTCCTGGGAACCTCAAGAATGTAATCAGATCTCAATTGGTTCTCCTTAATACCTTTTAGCTAAAGTTCTGAACTTAAACTCGATTTACTACATCTCTGCCTGGCAAACTTACGTTGGGTGGTATCATGCAAAACCTTAAAGAAACTTTTGGCACTGGTTATTATGCATTTTATTATGAAGTATTAATTACGGATTTAACTGAGATCCGATACTAGCTCAGCCTTTTTGGAGGAAGAAAGACATAACCTACATTTCGAGGGGCACTATCACTTCAACTGGAATTGTCACATGTTCAAATCCTTTAATACAAGCAGGGCAACTTGCAGGAGTTTAAGATGAATTGTTTAGCTATGTTTTATTTTTTGTTGCAAACAGAAACTAATAGCTCAAATAGAAAATATCTTTGATGTTTCAGACTATATAGGAAAAAAAACTAGATGTTCAAGCTGTAATTTGTAATACTTTTGAAGGGGGACAACATATTCTGATGTAGTATATCTGTGAATATATTTATTAACTGTTCCCATTCTCACCAAAAAAAGATCCTCTAATACATGTTTTATTGCACTCAGACCTAAAAGGAAGGGAGTAATTGAACTTAGAGATTACATGCCTATTAGGTTTTATTGGTAGTGTTCATAAGATTGCAGCAAAGGTGTAAGAGCGGCTCAAAGGAGTAAGGGGAAGCTTGTCTCAGGACATCAAAATGCTTTTATCAAATGTAGACAGATCACTGATGAAACTTTAATTGTCAATGACGTACTAGAGCAGAGATCGGAAAGTAGTGAACCTTTAGATTGGCCCAATTTAGACAATTCTCAACGATACGGGATTTCATGATAGAGGGATTAGGTGGATAAAGTATTGCAGAACACAGGGAAATTTGTTTGTTTTGGTTAACAGAAGTCGTGAGAAGGGTTTCAGGCCCGGGGGCACCCTTTATCCCCTTCCTATCATCATGGCAATGGAGGGGGGCTCAACAGAATGTTGGAAATATCTAAATAGTTGAACTTGCTAGAAGGTTTAAAGTGGGCAGCAAAAGTGGTAATACAGTATCTATCTCACATTTGATCTATGGCTCTTTGATAATGATACATCTTTGGTGCAGGTAAATCCCAAGTCCTATACCTGAACCTCACTCTCCTGATCTTTGAAGCTATGTTTGGCTTCCACATTAACATGTTAAGAAGTGTCATCTATCTTGTGAAAGTAGGCACAAAATTGGAGGGGGTCGCTAATAAATACACCATGAATGGCTGCGTAAAGCTCCTCACAATATATTGCTAGGAGGATGGCAGAACGTATTGTAGCACTGGTTCCTTCCCTGCCACACAAGGGTGGGGGATGGTACGAGTTAAACTTCGGTTTGATGATTTCTGTTTTCGATTTTTAAAAATATTGTACCATTACCATAACAAATAAATTCAGAATTTTTAAGTTCGATCGTAGTATTTTGCAGTACGATAAATCGGCAACCATAGTTTGTTCGACTTCTATTAATATATATTCTATATAGTAGAGACTTATGACTTCGGCTTTTTATGAAATATCCCAATTATGTCATACTTCCACCTTATACATGTAGAAATATTTTAGAAAAAAAAAACCTAAGCAATTCCCATTGCTAATCAATTGCACGAAAAAGACATTCCAATTAGAATAGAATAATCAAAATTCCAAGGTCTAAACAATTTAATGTTATATTAGGTGCCGCATTGTTATGCGTCAGACATGATGGTACCGTAGAAAAGACTTTCAGTATCAAAAACATCGATTTTGATATCTATCGTACCAGCTCATCCCTACAATCACCTACTTGGGCCTTTATTTGGGAAATAAATATAATTCATGAGATCTGAAATGGGGTTATAGAAAGGTTTGGAAAGATTTCTTCATGGAAAAAACAATATTTGTACTTAGGTGGAGGACTAACTCACACTGACAGTGCTTTGGAGAAAAGTGCCACATATTCATGTCAGTATTTTCTATACCAGCCAAGGTTCAAAACAGTTAGAAAAAGTAAGATCATTCTTGTGGGAAGGCAATAATTAAAATCACAAGTTCCATTTGGTGAAGTGACCAAATTACCTAACCAAAGTCTCTACACAGCCTTGGAATTAAAAGATCAAGCAATTCACAATAAAAGCATGTTAATGAAATCTAAGTTGCTCGGATGCGGATATTCGATCTAGATGCAGATCTGAGGGTCGGGTTCGGTAAAATCTAAAATTTAAGATTCGGGGGTGTGAATCTAGGTATGGTACGGGTGCTAGGATTAGGCTAAAAAATTCAACATGTTAATAATTAATTTAGAAATTACAGGTTCTAGGATTAGGCTAAAAAATTCAACATGTTAATAATTAATTTAGAAATTAACTCTCCTTTATATGAGAAAGAAAAAAATATAAATAGCATAATTAGACTATTGAATAAATTTGTTTATCTAAAGCATATACTTATTTGCTCTTTCAATTACGTGTCACAAGTAGGAGAATAAAGAGGTCATTTATTATATATAATTTACAATTACAGTCTCTTAAGAACTAGAATTCTCTTTGTTCACATCTTTGTTTGATCTTCCCCAGATCCCAACTTCTTATTAGCAGTCTCTCTGGCTTTCCCCCTCAAAATAGAAAAAGAAAGTCATTCAAGGCCTTCCAACTGTTGTTACAAAACGTTGCTACTGTCTACCGGATGTCAGAAGACAGCCCCTTGAATTCCTTCTCTTGTTGTTTAGCTTGAAACGTGAAGCACCAAATATTGACTAAGAGGAAAGCTAAAAAGGAGATAAGATGACTATAATATCGAAAGTATGTCATTTCCTATGTCTTAAATTTGTTGTATTTTTTAGTTTGACAAAATAAATATCCCGCACCCGCACATGCACCCACACCAATATTGTGTCGAGACGGGTTCGAAGACAAAAATAAAGAGAGTGCAACCTGTAATGAAATGGCACAGAAGGTTCAATCAAGAAGAAGCTTGCTAATGGAAAGAGGTGATCATAGCAAAGTATGGAACCCGGAACCCGGAACCCATAGCCACTGGTGCACTAATCCTGTTAGAACAGCTCATGGAACTGGTCGGTTGAGGAGCATCGAAAAACTATGAGAAGAACTTTTTATGAGTTGCTCCTTTCAAGTGGTAACCAGATGTTTAGTCCTGAGCGTGAGGGGGGTTGAAGAGTCACACATCGGATCTGTAAGGGATGGGTGGTCTATTAAATAATCTCAAATTTAGCAACATGACTTCTACTAAAAAACTTACTTATTAATGCAACAACAAATGGAAATAGAACAGCTAATCTGATTGATAGAATCAGAGGTAACAAATGGAAATAGAACAGCTAATCTGATTGATGGAATCAGAGGTTGGAGTATAGTTTTATGGGAATATAAAGGAGGAACAAGCCAAGCTCACCAACCAATTTGTGTTACAAAATCAAAAATTCAAAACTAATAAAACTTTTAGCCAGGGACTATCTCATTTATTGAGGAAAAAAAGTACCATCTTAGACCGGCTATGTTGTACGGGGTAGAGTGTTGGCCAGTCAAAAACTCGCATATACAAGAGATTAAGGTGGCAGAGATGAGGATATTGCGGTGGATGTGTGAATAGACAAGGAGATATAGGATTAGAAATAAGGTTATTCGAGACAAGGTGGGAGTGATCTCAGTGGAAGTCAAAATGGGGGAAGCGAAGTTGAGATGGTTCGGACATATGATCAGGATGGGCCCTGATGCTCAAAGCGGAGGTATGAGAAGCTGGTTGTGGATGGATTCAGGTGAGGTAGAGGTAGACCAAACAAATTGGAGGAAGATAATTAGACATGACACGGAGCAGTTACAGCTTACCGAGGACATAGCCCTAAATAGAAAGCTATGGAGGACGCGTATTAGGGTAGAAGGATAGTGGATAGGATTATATTCTTATTAGTAGATCAACG
Organism: Withania somnifera; assembly: GCA_039654485.1. NCBI lineage: Eukaryota > Viridiplantae > Streptophyta > Magnoliopsida > Solanales > Solanaceae > Withania > Withania somnifera. The sequence goes on along the minus strand of JBDJHY010000049.1, from coordinate 14,385,810 downwards.
TGGTTTGTTTTGATAATCGTGCTAGAAGTCCTAGTGATATGCTAGTAGGGTTTATTTCTTGGAGTCTTAGAGAGCAGTATTGCGTGGGTTTGTTTGTTTGTAGCATTATTTTTTGGTTATCTTGTTTTTGGTACTTCCTTTTATAGAAAACAATAAGGCTTGCTTTGAACTTTTGGATAGGAGGAAAGTGTTTTATCGGAGAAATTGGGGGGAAAAGTTACATAATATTATAAATTTTGATTTTTTGGTCAAAAAGCATTGAACCAAATAACCAAAATATTAAACCGAAACCAAAAAACTCGGTTAAATCGGTATTTTCATTTTCACCATTTAATGCCTACCCCTACTTGTTTCCCAAAAACTTGTCAAGCTTTTTTTTTTTACGGCAGTAATTTATTGACTCACAGTTGCTTTTTTTTTTTGTTTAGTTTAACTTAGTTTATAAAATAAGGGTAGGTGCATTAAAGCTCTATGCCCGGGGTCCGGAGAACGGCCAAACCACAAGGGTCTATTGAACGCAGTCTTATCCTGCATTTCTGCAAGAGGTGTTTCCAAGACTTGAACCCATGACCAATTCTTCGCTTATACTAAAGAAAAATTATGTTACATAAGAATTATTAGATTAATGAATAACTTTCTTTCTTCTTCTTTTTTTTTGTCCGAAAAACTTTTTCTTTATTCTAGAGTTCTAGTATTTCTGTTTGTTAGTTTTGTTTACATATATCTCTCTTTTCTTTTTGGTTACTTTCATTTATTATTTATGTCTATAGAAGATTCTTTAGTTAATTTCTGGAGAAAGATTTAGTGGAGTTTTTTTAAGTATGCTAGAGTTCAATAAATTATTATCTGTTAAAGTAAAAAAATAACGTAGTATATGAAATTGTTGTTTTTTTTAGTGTAAATTTGTTGAATTATTTATGTAATAGTTTATATAATCAAAATCATTTCTTGAAACATAGTTTTCATATTTAATATAGAATTTTAATTCGTGTTTTCTTAAACGGTGACATCAACCAGCGTTCTTTTATCCAACTTCTTTAAATTGTTGTTGTTTTTTAGTGTAAATTTGTTGAATTATTTATGTAATAGTTTATATAATCAAAATCATTTCTTGAAACATAGTTTCCATATTTAATATAGAATTTTAATTCGTGTTTTCTTAAACGGTGACATCAACCGGTGTTCTTTTATCCAACTTTTTTAAAAAGAACTGAACAAACACTCCAAAATGATGCATGGTGTATCTTTTACTTGTATCATGACTTTGAAGTAGCTTTTCAACCTGCTTATGAAAAATCATGGGTCTGCCATCAACCTCACTCACCTTTTAGAATATTGGCAAAAATACACCCCAGCACCCCACTCCCACCCACCCAAACCAAAACAAAAGGAGAAGTCTACCCGTTTAAAAGTTTCACCATTATTTGGGAGCAGGAGAAAACAAAAAATCTACTATACAATTCTCCTGCATTTATTTTTTTGAGACGAAAAAGAAAAAAAAAACAGGAGGATAGTTAAGTAATTAAAACATTAAGCAAGGTTAATAACAAAACTCACCTGTAATTCCAAGATTCTCTTTGAGAGTTTCTTTATCCTCTACTCTCAATCTAATATCGTGTTCTATTACCTCTTCCATATTATGACTGCCAGAGTCATCATCTTCCCAAGCATCTTCACCAACATAGGAATTGTCATGAATAAGAGTCCCATCAGCTGCTTCAATGAACTTCTTTAACTTTAGACCTTTGGGGGTAGTCTTCCTCCACAAACCTTTCTTGAATCTATAAGAATAATGTGCAAGAAAGAAGTTGAGAGATTACAAAACATCTTAGAGCAACAATTGGATCAAGCACGAGATATACTTGCATAACATGGTATGAGTAAATGTTTCCTCCTTTACAAAAACTGCGTTGATTTGATTTTATGATAATTGCCCAGATCAAACTAAAATCTAGAATCGATAGGTTGTGACCTGTTTTAGCAAAAGTTCAATGGTCAAGTAAAATTCTAAAATCTTGTAAACTATCAAAAAATCATTTTTCTCCATTGTGGAATTCACGTGCTTTGGAAAAGGCTTGTCATGAGAACAGGTTGCTCCTCTTTAATTATCCAATCCATCACAAGATATACAAGCTTTGGAAAAGGTCGGAAGTACAGTAGACTGGGAATTCCTCTCTAGTTTGAATTTCTTCCTCTTTTTCTGATAATTAGTCATGTATTTGACTAGCAATTGGTTTTTGACGTTTATTTCCATAGTCACTAGACATTTTGTTCTAGGATTGCCATGAATTCATGTAGATAATTTAAGTTCAATTATATTTCTTCACTCATTTGCTATTGTCTATTCGATCATTTGCAGTTTATTAGTTATTCAGCCCAAATTAATGGCACCTAGGAACCTTGTTGAATTTAAAAAAAGAAAGAAAGTACATGGAACAGGGGCATAAATTACAACTGTTCTACTAAAATTGCTAGGATTCTTTTTCTAGTGAGTGGGATGGGGCTATTGAAAACATAAAGCAATCCATGTTTCCCAAACTCACCTCTGATCACCAGCATATCCAGCTAAAATGTGGAGATTGGAAGTTCTATAAGTCTTTTTCTAAATTTGAAAATTAGTGGATGGAGGTGGATGGTTTCAAGGAGAAAGCGGGGCGGGGGCTTGGTGAACTTTTGATATCTCTGGTAGGCCTCATTATTTTCTGGCAGGAAACTGAAAATATCATCAGGAAAGCTCCAGGAATGGAATTTGACAAATGTGAGAAGCCTGAAAGACAGGAAGCCATCTCTAATGTCAATAAGGGATCAGAGAGAGGCCCTTATGGGAAGTGGAACTACTGCAGAAAGCTTCTTTAATCATGGAATTCCAGTAAGTTGCAAAGTATGAAGAAATAGCATGGAAGCAGAGATCATGGAAACAAAAACACCAACTTTTTCTAGAAAATAGCAAATGGACACAGGAGATTCAATCGTATTGATAAGCTAGAAGTTGATGGGACTCTGATTACTGATCCAGAGGAAATAAAAAAATGTAATAGTTTCCTTCTATCAGGGTTAATATTCAGAGACAGAAGTATGGACACCCACTTTCAATTTCCACGATGGACAGAGATTAAATGCAGAGGAGAAGGATGAACTACGAGTTGATTTTGATGAACAAGAGGTGATGGATCTGAAATTATGTGCAGCTGACAAGACACCTTGGTCAGATGGTTTCTCTATGGGTTTTTTTTTTTTTTTTTTTTAAAGAACAACTTTTCTTTATTTATGCTTTATGGAAAACTACTCAAAGCTCTTAGAAATTTTTCTTGGTAGAAACCACAACTTGGTTCCTCCCTTTATATAGTTTCTAAGTTTCCTCAATTCTATTGGATTAGCTAACTCATAATACAAATAGATTTCTTAGACTTTCCTTATTCCTAATCCTAAATTGGACAACTTAAGTCTTGTGTTTATCCTTGAAGATTATCCAACAGATTACAGGGAACCTTGTCACTAATTTGGCTGTATATGTCGATGAAATAAGTGAGATAAAGTGTTTCTTGAATTCTAAGTTCAAGATAAAGGATTCAGGAAAAACTCATTACTTCATAGGAATGGAATTGGTGCGAGAAAATGGGGGGATGATTATCACCCAACAGAAATTTTTCTTAGAGCTCCTCACTGAGTTTGATTGTGTCGAATGTCAGTCTGTCTCTACTCCTTTGGATCCAACTCTTTCCTCCAACTTCGGTGAACCCCTCAAAGATCCTACTTTCCATAGAAAGCTTCTAGGAAAAATGAATTTTTAACCAATACCAGGCCTGACCTTGCTTATACAGTCCAACATCTTAGTTAGTATATGTAAAATCCTTGTTTCGGTCATCTTCAAGTTGCTTATCATGCCTTAAGGTACCTAAGTAAATATCCAGGATTAGGCGTTTTCTTATCTCCAGGTCCTTCTTTCCAGATTCAAGCCTTTTGTGATTCTAATTAGGTGGCATGTTCTGATTCACGACAATCTGTTAGTGGTTTTTTCTAGGGGGTTGACCAATATCTTGGAAATAACAAAGACAGACTGTTGTTGCCCTTTCTTCCGCTGAAGCAGAGTACCACTCTATGCGTCGTCTTGTGGCCGAGATCACTTGGGTTGTTTGCTTCTTCAAGATTGACTGTCGCTCTATTTTTTTTTTTTTTGGTACCTATTAATTGTCAGAGTCAGGCAGCAATTTATCATTGCCAAAAGTCCTATTTTTGACGAAAGAAATTGAACTTGATTATCATTTCGTTCGTGAGAAACTTCTTGATGGCTTGATTTTTTTTTAATTATTTGTTCCTTCTTCTTCTCAATTAGCTGACTTATTCACCAAGGATCTAGCGGGCCTCTTCATCATTTTACTGAGCAAATTGAGTATTCGATATCCGTCCATCAACTTGAGGGGAGGTGTTACAGGAGAAAATAAAAATAACATCATATTGAGCTCATTGTTATAAAGACAGAGAAAAAGCAGAACTGAATCGGTCAATTTTTTATGAGTTTGTTTCACAGTTGGAACCTACTAAAAGGAATTATATTTAGGTGTAAGTAGGACTTCTCGTATAAATAATTTACCTTAGTATTTATTTTTAGTTTTCCTGTACTTATCTTTAGATTTTATATTTATCATTAGGCATTCTTCTTGTATAACTACGTAGCTACCATGTACCGTCCCAAAAGATAGAGAAATACAAAGAAATATTTCTATATCTGCCTTTTCTCTTTTTAAGTTTTCTCAAGTGGGAGCGAGGGCTGTGGGATGGTGAAGATGGTGGCTTGAGGAATATGATGTGTACATGTTTGAGAGCAAAGAAAGTACACTCTTGTAAGCTGATTTTCTCTACTTCTAATAGAAAATACATTTTTTCTCGTATTAAGAAATTTGTTTTTTTTTAAAAAAAAAATTTCAAAAACTACTAAAAATGTTTTCTCCCCTTATCAAACACACCTTCAAATTTTTCTTGTTTTAGCTATTCTTCAAATGGTATCAGAAATATTCATAACAGATACGATATCATGTTTTAGATCTCCAAATCCTGTTCCTATATTATCTTATTATTGGTCATTATTTTTAACTTGAAGGACCAACAAGATTATAAGGCAACTAAAGTAATGACTTGAGACATTAATTTTTTTGGGACTATATTTGTATTTTATATGGTAGAAAATATAAGGACATCTCCTATCACCCTATATTTCTCTTTCTATCTTTAATATTTGGAGAAAAAATAGAGGGTGACTTCTCCAACTATTCTCTATTTTTCTTCTATTTTTTATAAATGGAGAGATGAATAGCCTTTTTTTTTAGATGGAGATACTTTATCCATCCCCTCTATATCACTTTTTTAATATTTTAATATTATTTATATTATATAATATTTTTAATTTACTGAGTAAATTATTATTGTTATTGATATAAGTTATTTTTATTGTAATTTATAATTTTATAAAAAATAACCATCACATAATAAAAATGCACATTTAAACAAGTTACAGTTTACTCTGAAGCTGATGTAATAGTCAAAAAGTCCATTTTGAGCTTCGAAATGCATGATATGGGAGCTACATAATTACCATTTGAAGTTGAATATTTATGTAGAAATTACAATAAAGTTTACCATGATTTAATATTTATTTAATTATACTTCATAAATGATTTCACTTTTTATTTGAATTGTTCATTAACATGTATAGTATATAATATTTGCTTATAATTTATGTTATTTAAAAATTTAAAGTAAAAAATAATTTTATTACTTTAAGATTTTTAAAGAATATGAATTATACTAGGTGATTACGTAAAAGAAAAATAAGAAAGAATGTATTTTGTGAAAAAACATATAAATAAAATAAAAATAACTATGTAATATTGAACAGAGAGAAAAAGATTATCTGGGTTGGAGTTTGTTTTCTCCAAATCTCTATATTTGGAGATAACAATAGAGGGAAAAATAGAGGGTGTAGGGAGATACCTAATAATTTCTTCCTTTAGAAAAGAATGATCCTTCTTTTGACAATATTTAAATTTTAACTTTTTGCATATCATGATTAAAATTATAAGATAAAAGAGCATTTTGATACATTTGATATAAATTTACTTTAAATTACAAGATTCAAAAATATTTTTACTTTCTTAAATTGCGTGTCAATTCAAAACAAATCATTCTATTTTAAATAGAGGAAATAGCTTTTTACTTTTAATATGAGGATCATTGTAATAATTAATTAAGAAATGAAATAGTATTTAGGTAATTGTAATACCCTTAATTTCTTAAGCTTTTATGTATTTTGTTACCTCATTTATATCTTAACAACTAACATGAACTCACATTATTATTTTTACTTTACCTTCTTCACTATTTTTATTCTCTTATTATTATTGAATATTCTGAAATCTCTCATATAGACAAACTTTCTTCATTTTACAAAATCTAAACATGGTATTTATCGATCTAGAGAAGGCTTATGATAAAGTTCCTAGAGAGATTCTTCGAAACTAGAGGTGTTCCTGTGGCATATACTAGGTCGATTAAGGATATGTATGACGAAGTTAAGACTTGGTCAAGAAATATGAAAAGAGATTCGAAGCACTTTAATGTATTTATGGGGTTGCACCAAGGATTGACAATTAGCCCCTTTTTATTCGTTTTGGTGATGGACGTATTGACGCGAAAAATTCAAGGTGAGGTTTCATGTTTTATGTTATTTACAGATGACGTGGTTTTGGTTGACAAGACACGAGGAGGAGTTAATGCTATGTTGGAGGTGTGAAGATAAACCATTGATTCTAAAGGGTTTAGGATAACCCAAACCAAGATAGAATATTTGAAGTACAAGTTCAATAAGGAGGCCGGTGAGGATGAGGTGATATTAAAGCTCGATAATCGTTAAGAAGGACAATTTCAAGTATCTTGGGTCTATTATTCAAGGGAATAAAGATATTAACGAAGATGTCACTCACCGTAGTGGTGCAATGTGGATGAAATAGAGACTTACTTCTAGAGCTTTGTGCAATAAAAAGGTTCTCTTAAGTTAAAAGACAAATTTTATAGTATAGCGGTTAGATAAGTTATGTTATATGGAGGAAAGCGTTGACCAGTCAAGAACTCTCACAGCCAAAAGATGAAGGTGGCGGAAATGAGGATATTGTAATGGATGTGTGAGTTTACTATGAGTGATACAATTAGGAATGATGTTATTAGAGATATGGTGGACGTGACTTCAGTGGAGTGTAAGATGCAGGAAGCGAGGTTTAGATGGTTTCGACATGTGATCAGGAGGGGTACGGATACCCCAATGCGGAGGTGTGAGAGATTGGTTATTGATGGTTTCAGGCGAGAGAGGGATTAGACCGAAGAAGCATTGGAGAAAAGTGACTAGACATAATATGGAGTAATTACAGCTTACCAAGGACACGACCCTAGATAGGAAGATTGGAAGATGTTTTAGGTAGAAGGTTAGCAGGTTGGAGTTTGTGCTTGTTAGTAGGTAGGTTTGCTTTGTTTTGTCTTTTGTGTTAGGAGTTGGAATGCTTGCTTGTAGTGAATTCTTAGAGTAGCTTGTTTCTAGTATTCTTTGTGGATAGTCTTACTTCTGATATTATTTTATTTTATTTCCTATTATTGTGTTATGTATTTTTTCTGGACTATTATTTATCTTGAGCCGAGAGTCTTTCAGAAATAGTCTCTCTACCCCACCTCTAAAATAGTGGTTTGAACTGCGTACACTCTATCTTCCCCAAACGTCATTTTGTGGGAATATACTGGATACGTTGTTGTTGCTATTGTTGTATTTTATGTTTATAATAATATCAGAATTTACTTTTTGATGTCTTTTCAAGTATTGCAACAAGTTATCATATATTGCATTGGCGTCACGCTACTTTGATTTCCTTATACCAACTTAATAATTCGGTGTCATAATATTTCAATATCGTTATATAAACTCTTCAAATTCTTGAGCTAGGTTTTACTATTCTAAATAATAATATATTTTTATTAAAAATTTATATTATTTATATTCTTACTTCAT
>JBDJHY010000049.1:14222499-14233628 GCA_039654485.1 Withania somnifera | reverse complement strand
TTTTTTATAAATATGTTTCTTCCTTCATATGTAATTAGAAACTATACATGGTTTTCAGCCCTCATATTAGTAGTTTAGATGTCTACAGATATTGCAAGAGTGAATATTCATTGAAGATAAAAAATAAAAAAAAGAAGGATAGCAGAAGGATAAACGACAAGAAAAGGAAAAAAATGAAGCAAAAAAGCACCTCTTGCTGCAGCATCTTCTCTCCTTTTTAGATCCTGCAAAACAAAGAGAAACCAGATTAGTGAAAAATGACTTTGATACACCAGAAACTAGAGGTGTCAAAATGAGCAGGTTGGACTGAACTTGGGCGGGTTACAATCGGCTGAGTTAATAAATGGCTACTTGGCTGAAATGGGATAAAATGTTCGTCATACCAACAAGCTCAATTCTTACGAAGTTTTAATTGCTTTTAGTACCTAAAAAATTATTATTTTTCTTTATTATGGATATATGTAACATAAAAATTAAAAAAAGTATCTTTTTACTTTGACAAGATTTCATATGAAACAATTTGAGCTACATATCAACCCAATCTTTAATGGGCTAAAATGGATTAGGCTGCTAAAACTAACCCGCCCAAACTTGAACGAGTTGGGAGGATTGAATTTCATTACCCTACTAACAATAAAGAGATGAGGTGCAAATAGAGGGAAATAACATTTTCAACTCGAATAGATCAATAACTCTATAATGAGAAGCGGATAAAAAAACAGTCATAGGCATCATGAGACACAATAGAAGGCAATTCATTCCATATTAGAGAAAGCAGACAGCAGTGACAAGTTCATAGACGAATTAACCCACAACCTCTGGCTGAAATCAAGTAGAGGCCGGAACAAATTCTTGATATGAATATGAGAGTAAGGACCCCCAGAGAATAGGAACAATATTTTATAAACAGGAAGTCATAGAAAGCACTCAACATAACTCCTATTCCCATTTATTTTCATGAATACTACAGAACAAGTTTGCAATTCGGCGTTGTTCATAAGCGGTATAAGAAGCAAAATCAATTGTGAAAAAGAGAAAATTTGGAAGGAAAAAAGAAGAGGAAAACAAGAAAATAATGTTGGATTACCCAGGAAAACTAACAAATCTAGCCGTCTTATAGAGGAAATATACAAAGCAAGAAAAATACATCATCAAGACAAAGAGTGTGATTATTAAACACTAGTTCAAATTTTCATTATTCCATACCTGTTCCCTCCGCCGCAGTTCATTCTCCTTAGACTGTAATTCTTTTTCTTTCTTTTTCAGGTCCTGTAATTCAAACCAACTTCAATTAAGAAATCACCACATATATTGAAGTCCAAAAAGATAAAGATGAAAAATCATCACAAAGATTCAGAAAGTTTCAACCACCGCAGCACTATCAAGAGGAATATCGATTGACGCATTGCGATCATAGAAATCAGCTGGTTCAGGCGGAAGGGGTGAAGGTCTGGAGTTTGTTGCTGGAGGCACACTCCCCGACTGAAAAGTTAGAAAGGAAAAAGATTAGGATGAGGAAATGGCAAAAGATGTTATCCACAAAACAACTTCAAACACTCAACAGAAGAAGCAATTCCAACAGGGAGGTTACAGAAGATGAAGGCAAATGCCTTGTTACAACTGCAGTTTCTAAAGGTAGAAATATAGATCTCTTTACCAAAATAAGGGAAATTAGTTTCCTAACCCTGATGTAAACAGACTGAGAAAGACAGATAGGACGGAAAAAGTATATCCAACTTACTGTGGTATAAAATGCACCTCCACTAAATTTTGGTTGCCCTGAAGATTTCCCTCTGCCACCACCATCCTGCAACAAATTTCAGATAATAAGTAAGACTGTTACACCACAAAAATTACATTATCCAACACTTGCACACTAGATGCCATAATTTATGTTCATGCAAAGGAGGAGACCAGTGCAAAAATATATAAAATCCTGTGATGCTTTATCCAAAATGACTATGTGACACCATTCACTATACTTGCATAACTATGGAAAGAAGATCCTATGTCAAAATACATCAAGGGTTACAGGGTTCTCATATTCAAATATGATACAATAACAATATACCCGGTGTATCCCCACAAGTGAAGTTTTGGGAGGGTAGAGTGTACGCATACCTACCCCACCATGAGAGTTAGAGAGAGTTAGATAGACTATTTCCGATAGACTCTTGGCTCACAAAAAATCATTTCAAAGAAGGTTGGAAAAAGAAATAGCAGAAGCGAAAAGCCACGGCATAATACTTTGAAAAGCATGTCAAAGCATTCTAAAATCAACAAATAACACAGTAATCTAAGTACAAAAATCGAAAGAGAAGAAACCACATGCATAAAAACCCATCAACCTTCTTTTGCTAATCCATGCTCTCCATAACCCCCAATCTAAGGCCACATCATCGGTAAGCTGAATGTGCGCTATCTCTCATCTAATCACCTGATTCTCCCCAAGAATTATTCAGTCCACCTTTACCTCTCCTGAAACCACTCATAACTATCATCTCACACCTTTGCATTGGGGCACCTTGCATTACAATTTTTTCTAACCGTGGTGTCCGTCCAGCTTTCTCGCACCTAAACTAAATTCAAGGGACCTTCCACCAACAGCAGGTAACAGGTAACTTTGTAAGGCCTCCAGCTTTCTCGCACCTCAACTAAATTCAAGGGACCTGCCACCAACAGCAGCTAACAGGTAACTTTGTAAGGCCTAAGGTCTTAGGTTCAAATCCCAGCAGAAGCAAAAAAACACTAGGTGATTCTTCTCATCTTCCCACCTCCCACCGTGCATTTCAATATATATAAGAAAAAATGAAAGCCCGTTGCACTAAGCTCCCGCTATGCGCGGAGTCTGGCGAAGGGCCCGACAACAAGGGTTTATTATATGCAGTCTTATCTTGCATTTCTAGAGACCGTTTTCAAGGCTTGAACCCCTGACCTCCAGGTCACATGGCAGCAACTTTACCAGTTACTCCAATCATTTATTTAGATTGCACGTATCAGACAAAGTTAAGCCAAGCAACAATTCCACGTGTGATCCTGGATTTCCTTATCGGCCACCACCAAAAATATTATTACCAATTGCATAATGGATCACATTCGAAATGAAAACGAGGAACCATTTCCTTTAGACACCAAATCTTAAATCTCGTTGAGACATCATTAAAGCCACGTTACAAATAAATAGTTTGACTCGATGAAAGGAAAGATCCTTCCCTCACATCTCAAAATACCAGAACTGAACAACTTTCCAACTTCCGCTAATCATAGTCTATGACAATCCACAATTATATATTTCAATATTTCCCAAAGGAAACATCAACCTACACAAAAATAAAGATGGTTCCAAAATCAATTAATCCAACACATCAAAGGAAATAGGAAGCACCGACTACACTTTTAAGTTTATATTTTATTTTGGGGATTAATAAGCTCCAACTACACTCTACAACAAAAACGATCAACTTCAGAATATACAAAAACCCGAGACGCAATTCAAATTCAACTCAAGTGAGCATCAAGCTATATCCTTTTGCAAATAAACCTATCATCCAAAACTTGAACAAAGTAGAGAAACTGAAATATTAACTTCCAAAACCAATAAACAAAAGAAAACCCCATGAAGAAAAAGAGAAAACCACATAGCACAAGTTACACACACACAAACACCAAATCACTCAAAACTTGAGCAAGACATTTCACTTGTTAGCAGCAAAAAATAAGAGAACCCAGAAAGGAAAGAAAGCAACTTTGAGAAATAAAGTGAGAGATAGAAGGGAAGGTTACAGCAAAAGGGTTAACTTCTTCTTCTTCATCAAAAGGGTTATGATCATAACGGCCCGCCATTTCAGTAAAACTGTGCTATTCTCTGAATTTTGCTTCAAAAACAAGAAACTTAAGGGGGGGAAGTAAAGTATAAAAGATGAGATCTGAATAGCAAAAATAGGAGAAAAAGAAAAGAGTCTTGAAAAAATCAAACAACTATTCTACGAGGAAAACAAGAAGAAGAAAAGGAAGAGAAAATTCCACTACAATTCTTTTTAATCTACAGAGTAGAAAGAGAAGAGAAAAGATAAAATTGGGTCAGGTTTTTTAAAATTTTTAATTAATTATTACTAGGAGCATAGATTATTATTTTTAGAGGGAAAAAAAGAAAAAAATATTTTACTCTAATTTTTTTCTTATTTTTTAATATTCATTTTAATACCTAAAAAAAATTTAGTTTTTACATTAAAAATTTGATCATCTTTTTTTAAAGAAAAAGAGCAATTTCTCAGCATTAGTGATCCTTCTGTGTCTGGGAATAAACTAGGCAAGCCTTATTTGCGATTACACTTTATCGTCGTTGATTACTACTTACTAGTGAATAAAAAGATAAATAAATTGAGGAAAACTGGTCTTTAATGTGGAGACTTTTAGTTTCATTTGGTCATAATCCATGTATCTTATGAAAATAATCTTTAGTTTATTTTAAAAATTAATTAATTTGATCATAAATAGTAGTATAAAATAAAAATAAACATTTTTATTGTCAAGGATAAATTGATATTTTCTTCCTCTCAAATTATGTGTCACATTTCAGAATTGACACTTTCTTAAAATATTAACTAAAGTGTAATAGGAGTAAAATATTTTTATTTATTACTATTTCTAATTAATATTTCTCGTTTTTGCACTATTTAATATTCTCCGTTCTAAAATACTTGGCTCATTTTTATTTAGAGAATTGAAACAATTAAACATAATTTTTTTTTTAAAAAAAAAAAAGGGATTACATTGGTAGTTGTCATTTTCATTTAATAACTTAAGAAATTCAACAATTCTATTTTTTATAACTTTAAAAGGTGTGATAGTTAATGTAATACTAGGGGCAGAACTAAAAAAAATTATTTAAAATAGTCTTGATTTTACAAGTGGGACAAGTAATTTGAACAAATAAAATTAGAAAGAAGGCCAAATATGTTGAAACGAAGGAAGTATTGCTCCATATTTATAGTAAAGATAAAATTATAAAAAATAAAAATGCTTTTATTTTAAAACAATATATATATTATAATTTAGTAAGAATAACAAATAATTTGAGATGTATACTCAGCATCAAACTATAATTTTCTCCGAGCCTTAGCTCTACATTGGAAATTTTTATTCTGATGTAATGCTGAAATTGGATAGTATATAATTTTTTGTTAGCTCATGCGTAAAGCACATTTGCCAAGGGCTTTGTTTTTTCATATTGATGGTAAAAAAAAAAAAGGTAATGATTTTCTTTACTTATTATATCATTTAGAAACCAAATTGATTACTTTTGAAATACATCAGAATTATTTATATTTAGGATCAAATGAAATCAAAACTTTCACATTTTGATCATTTTGTGGTAACACATTAGGACATGCAAACAATACTATTGGTGTTCAAATTATTTAAGTGTTAAATTTATGAACAAAAAGAGTGCGAAAGAGAGAGATAAAATTTTTTGAATTTCTTTATTCAAGTACATATTGTTATTATGTCATTGTAACTCTCTTCTTTTTTTAAAAAAAATAATTATATCGATCCAAATGTTCTTCAATATATCTCTCAATAGCACTAAAGCTTCTGAACAACATGATCGCAATTCTCATGTAAGATTGTAAATTCTTAATATTTCCTTTTTCCTGTACTATACATCTTTACTTTGATTATATTATTGTTATTATATTTAATTATAAATACAAAGATAACATTTTTATTTTTTGCGAGGTAGCCTAACTGAATTTAATTAACGTCACTCAACAATTAAAATATCACTTTTATATCGTAAAAGTCATTAATTCAAATTCAATAATAAGTAAAGTTAGATTGAACCCCTGATTTTGCAAGGCAATTTCCTTAGCCTCATTAATCAAATATCAGTCCTATAGATATAGATTAATGCTTAAACTAAGTCAGAATTTTAATTTTATGAATTCTGAATTTTATAGCAACGATTTCAAGTGTTAATAACTGGGTTATAAACTTAATAGTTATACATATTTAATAAATTTCTTAATAAAAATATATTATTTGAATAAAAATTATTGAGTTTGGTCGAGCCCGTAACCAAACTTCTAGCTCCGGCTAACTTGTGAAATGTTAGTTTCGTCCATGATAAAATAAAAACAAAACTAAATTGATGATACTCGGATAAAGTGCATACTACTATTAATTCTTCTATTTTAAGAGGTGAATCCGAGCGATGTTTTTTCGAAAATTCTTTAGCAGAAGCTGTATATAAAGTCATCTATATATATATATATATATATTAACCTTGAAAAATCATAGTGAAAATACCTTTTTTAACTCGTTCTGGCGCAATCAAAATTGTTTAATGGTTCCTTTCTAACTTTGGAGTGTCAAATAGACAAAACTTTTTAATTCTGATGAGTCTTTCTTCTTGTGTTCCGATTTCCCAATATTAGTAAAGTAAAAGGAAAACAAAACAAGTTTCAGACATTGACATCCGAAAGAAAAAAACAGAACCTTTCCCCCCCCAACAAGCATATTTCTTAACATATCCCCAATTGAGTTTTCATCAACGGTGTGACCACCAATTTCCCTGACTCTGATGAATCTGAAATTGTGACCCTTTTTTTTCAATGGACAAACAAACTAAAAAGAAAAAAATCTTACATAAATTAAGACGAAAAAGCATGGAAAAGATTATAGATTCTTATAAACTTGTGAGCCAAGAGAAATGATTACAAGATGTCTAATAAGGTACATCGAAATGTAGACTTTTCTTTTCTTTTTTCTTCTGAAAAATAGGATGATGAAATAAAATACGAGCATAATGAAATAGTCCATCATAACACTCGTCCACACCAAATTGATTGTTACATAAAATGAGTTTGTGATATAGTAATAAAATGTAAAATTAAATATTGTTTTTACAATAACAATACAATGTCATCCAAACAAGTCTTTACCAAGTATAGGATGAGTTGTGAATCTTGTCACTTTAGTATGAAAGAGGAATACTACAAATTAGTAGGAACTTTGGAGATGAGTTAAACATCCAGATTGGACGTTCATATACATGGCAAAGTGCTAAAATTGAAGTTCCTATCCATGTAGGAACCAAAATATAAATACGAGAGAACTCCAGCTCATGCTCATTAGCATCATACACGCATTACAAGAACCATAAAATAAACCAACTAATCCACCTTTCATATCTTAGCCAAAAAGTCAATAAAGATATATCGAGTGATCCACCTTTAACTCACAAAATTGATATGATCTCAACCACCTCAAGGGGGGTAATTTTGAAGGAAAAATATGGCACATAAACTATGTGATTGTCATTAGCAAATTACTGCACTAGGATTCTTCACCTGCATCTAGCTGTTGTCCATCTGAAGTAGTATTTCCAACCTGCGGTCTTTTCACAGCTGAAAGATGACAATGACAACAAAATCAGTTAGTGTTTCATCATTTAGCTGGCAAATTGCATGCAATTTATAGATGTCCCGCCTATGTTTACAACTGAACAATTGTAACTCTTCCCAGTTGAATTGTGGACTTCAGCGAAAACAAACCCTTGGAACTCATCTAGCCATAAATTTTGATTTGGACAAGAAGGTAAAAACCATAGTTTCACCAAATAATAATTAAAAGAATTACTCAAAGATGATCAGTTTATTACAAATATCTTTAAGCGCCTGACAATTAGCCTTTAATTCTATTATACAATAGGTTCCTTGTGAAGCAGTAGTTCTAAGCATGGTTAGGTTTTGTAATTATAGATAGCACTGTTATGATGCAGATCTAATATAAATCTATATAGATGTTACCAATTTCAAAAAAAAAAAAATCTCTTTCATTTTAAATACTGAGCCCATGCTTGCACAGACCATTCCCATCTAGTATGTATATAGGAATGACATTGCATCTGCATCCATACCTAACAGATGCAGATAAGGGGCCTAAAAATATGTAATTGGTGGGGATAGGCTTTACTTTTGGCATCAAAACATGAAATGACAAGTACATTTCGCTCCCATAAGTTAAGTGTTGAGAGTTCACAATACCTCTTCTCCTAACCAGCCAAGGCAGTGACTATCTGAATCATTCAAAATTAGGCAAACATTTAGAGGGGAAGATTCAAATAGAAACGGAAGGCTCACATTTGATGGATGATCCAGTAAGACAAGTCAGCCTGGATTTTGTGTTGGCCTCAGCCAGTGGATTTAGCTTATCTTTGCTAGTCATGCGAAAATCCCAAACACGTATGACCCCATCTGATGATGCAGATGCTACTATGTGTTGATGATCTTCAGCATCACCATCATTGTTTTTGTGTAGCACAACAATGCCTTTCACACGGGTGGAATGTGCATCTTCAATGCTATATGCAATTTTTCCACTAGTAATGTCCCAAGCTTTAATACTCCTGTCCTCGCCCCCAGTAAACAAAATGCCGTCCTGTAAAACATTCCTTTCAGCTTCAAGAAGCATATCAAAGAATTGAGGGGAAAAACTGAAGCCACCAACCAAACTTTTCATGATGTATATAAATCTAACTAATCTATTGGTTTTTTGAAAGTGGGGTGGTAGGATACCAAGCGCAAGATGATAGACAAGTTAAAAAATGCACAGCATGCAGGGAAAAAGGATGGAATAGAAAGAACCCAAGGTGAGATTTGGTGTCAATGAACTTGAAATATATAAAAAAAAATGTTAGGTGATTTCTATTGGATAGAGCTACCTACCACCTGCGTTGGTGGGAAATAGCGGGTAATATGTGGATTAGTCGAGGTGTTTGCAAGCTAATCCAAAACCACCGTTATACAAAATATAAGAAATTATCTATTTAACAATCAAGAAAACACCGTCTATGACAAGCTAAGCTTCCTGACTCAACTTAATTCTTTTTGGTCATGATATCTGAATTTCACTTGTTTGACAGTACCCCATCTATATTCTCATGCTTAAAGTATTCCAGTATAGTGCAAGCTATCTCAATTATTATCCCATTTATGCCAACTGGAAACCTAATGAACAGATTGAAAGTGTGTTCTATACTGGGCTAACTAACAAAATAAGAGCCAGGACTTGCCAGAGAGAGATATAGGCAAACTGCATTCTGAAAACTTCAGCTGAGGACTTTGATTAGCTAGTTAAGCTTCTCTGATGATTATTTGGGTTAAGAAGAAATAAAGGTGCATATCCCTACCAACATGCTTCCATTACAGAGGAACAAATGGCTATTCCACTTGCTACTGGTTGAATCGTTTGGTCTATGACCTCAACCTTATGCTAACACTTCAGCGGCAAAAGAAAAACAATGCGGAGAAATATCACTACACCCCATAAACAGTCTTAAAAAATTACTGTAAATTTCTTAGGATTTCGAGCAAAAGTAACAAGTAACACAACAACAAGAGGTGAATACCTGAGCAGAAATATAGCGAACCAAATAAACAGTACAAAAATAGAGCAAATTTCAATCTAGTGGTCTTAAAAACTCACCGTCCCAGGAGTGGCACAAAGCACCTTCTTCTTACTCTCAAGTTCTAAAACAATTTTCGCATCTTCAGATTCATGTACAGAAATCTTCTCATCCGTAATCATAAAAAACTTCTCACCACCATCACTAAAATTAACTAAAGAAGCTTCTTTTCCCAATCTACAGTAAAAACTTCTCCTTCCTCTAACCAAATTAACCATAGCCATGCATTCATCTCTTCCAACAGACAAAGCCAACCTCCCCGACGGATGAATACATATAGAATTCACTCCCTTACGATGAACTTTCACCGTTTTGAGATGAACAAACGGATCAGCATCATATATAGAAACGGTACCATCTTCAGCAGCGGCAATAAGGTTACGAGGGAATGAGAATGAAAAAGGGGTAAAAAAGGAAAGTGAAGTTACGGTGGCGGAGTGGTGGAGTGATCCAATTTCTGAGCAAGTAGAAAGGTCGTAGATTTTGATAGTGTCATCGGCGCCGCCGGATACTGCGGCGGAGCCGGCGACAGCGGTGCATTTGATAGGTGAGAGGTGTGAAGGGAAGGAGAAGAGAGGGTTAAGTTGGTAATTTTGATCCGATTTTGGGGATTTCAACTTGAAACCCCAAATGAACCTCTCGTAGGAGCCTGCAATTAAACTCATATTTTACGCAGAGAGCGAGCGCGTGCGAGAGAGAGAGAGAGAGAGAGAGAGAATGTATTTGTGTTAAACCCTAAACCCTAGAAAGAGAATTAAGGTGGCGGATCCTATGTGGATTGTGGCGGGCCGGGTTAATTCTTGGTGGGTATTATTTAGTTGGGCCGTTTGGGCTTGGACACTTGTCAAATTGTGATGTTCATAGGTTTATTTAGGGACCGATTAAATTTTCAATTATTTTTTATCTCTAGTAATGGGATCAAACGGAATACACTTTCGTTGTTAATGAGAAAAAACTGGAAAGTCTAGTCGTTATACCTCTAAGGTTAGATTTAGATATACTGTACCCTCCCACCTCTTCTGCCCCCTCTACGATAAGGGAAAATATGATCCAATTTGGTGAGATATAGACCATCTCGTATGGTTCAGATCGCAAATTTAAACTTTTTAAGAAATGAGGAGGCTGATAATTAAACCAGAGGTCTAATAGAAACCCACCTTTTATTGAGTATTTTTTTTGAAGGTTGAATGGAGGGAGAAATGAACTTCCTTTGCAATTAGGAATTATAAATTTAAGAATCGTCATATAATGCCGCGAATGAAGGGCAAAAACACAAGGAGAATTAGAAAAAAAATTGCCGAGAGCAGAAGACACCAGGTTGTAATCCAAAGGCTATTACAAAAAAATTGATGTACATGAAAGAGAATTGAGGAAATGTGGGAAAGATAAAACTTAAAAACATATTCAGCGTAGAAATTAGGAGAAAAGGAACCTATCTAAGTAATGAACTAATGATGAGATTTATGGGGGTTAAAAAAGAGAAACAAAGTTACAAAGGATATGAATCTGATTGGCACTGCAATGAACCTCTAATTTGTTGTCTTTGTTTGCCCCCATTGATTAGAATTTGAGACAACCTAGGAACCTTATCGGAGCTTCTTAACCTTTGATTTTCGCACTTGTTTATACCGCTGTCTACGTCTCCGGCTAACTTTAAACG
>JBDJHY010000049.1:14169894-14180424 GCA_039654485.1 Withania somnifera | reverse complement strand
CCAGATGCGAAAAATTCACCAAAAGGATGGAATTCACAGGCAGTGCAATATGATCTGTGTCCAGTAAGAGTGCGAACCACTACACTTCAAGAACAATTACTGGATTAGGAGTCAAGCTGGATATAACTTGCTCATCTAAGCATAATAGCATCACATATTTTATTTACTCAGAAGATAACTCGAATCCTTGAAGGATGTTCAGTTAAATATAACTAGTGTCAATCTTGAAATCATAAAGTAAGTAGAAGATATGACTACTGTCAATCTTGAAATCATAAAATAAGTTCCTTGTGTAACAAAAGATCCAAAGATGCTCTTTTAGTTACATACCGAATTGGTTAATGAATACATGACCATGAAGTAAGTATTAATTGCAATTATCTGTATAGCATATTATAGTGAAGCAGTTAGCTTTCTACTTGCACAAGCAATAAAATCAGGTAGCCATTTTAATGTTAAGAGAAATTTACTCCAGTCTACACTTGGCTCATTTACACCAAAATACCAGGTCAACTGGTCAAGGCAACTTCAGGTGGTGTTTTCTCGTTACTAGTGGTTAGCAGGTATGTACAAGCTTCTCCAAAGCATACAGCTTTCTGGATTACCAACGTTTAATAGGTAGGACAAATGCTTAAGAGGATAAAACATCAACATCATGAAATAAAAGTTGCGACCATATTCTTTTTTGAGAATGCTTTTTTAAGATTGTATAGCGAGAACAGTTACTGCAATTATTTAAGAGTAAAGCTATTAGATTTTATAGGATATACACCTAAAAGAAAATCAACTTACTTTTTGTTTCTTCCAGATCCCATAGCTTTATTACACCTGATGAAGCTCCAGCAAGCACTAGAACTTCTGCTGAATCAAAAGCTACAGATTCTATAGGACTCGTGTGACCACTTAGGCTCTGCACAATTGCACAAAACCGGACTATTCAGTCCCAGATTTACTTATTTTTTGAAACTGGTAACTTACTATTCAGTCCCATATGACTAAAGTGATTTAAGAATAAAAATAAGAACATGTAGCAGTCAACTCTTTGCAACACAAGAGAGTCAGCAAATAATTTAATGCATTAATAGTTAGATGAACAACCCATCACTTGACACACAGAAAGGTTTACAATTTCCATCTATTTAGATGAATGAATGAGGTCACGAGTTGCTGCCATGTGACACAGGAGGTCACGGGTTTAAGCTTGGAAATAGCCTCCTGCAAAAGTACAAGGTAAGGCTGCGTGTAATAGACCTTGTGGTCGCGTCGGGTCCTTCCCCGGGTCCTGCGCTTAGTGGGAACCTTAGTGCACCTGGTTGCCTTTTTTTGTAAGATGAATGAATGATAAGATTTGGAAATATCTGTTACATGTGTTACCTGTTTCGGATCATTCAAAAGAACCACATCACTCTCGTTCTTTCAAGTGGTAGATCCAAATTCAACTGGTAAAGATTCTTATAAGGCACCAATAAAGAAACAAGGGTAATATAACCTCACTTATATCTAAGTGGCAGCATTTAACAGTTTTAGAAGTTATCTGCCACGACCAGAATGCACATCACACCTCATTCCTCAATCCTCGCCCGCTCTAATTATCTATAGAAGGCTCCAACAACAAAAGCAGCAGCAGCTCTTCCAGCATAGAAGGCATAATCATAATAGATCACTCATTTTAATGCATTTTGCATTAAGTTAAATGTTCATGGAGAAAGAAAGATCTCAACGTGAAACAAAATCAAATATCCCAATTAAGCGAAACAAAATTACTCGGGCAAGTGAACTCAAAAAGACGGATATTTGAACTCACCGTGATTGATGTTGGTTTACCAATGGACCAACGATTCACATTGTTATCTTCTCCACCAGTGAGAAACTGTCTATGCGTCTTCTTCCCAAATCTTAGACAGTTCACATTCCCTGAATGTGCCACAAATTCCTCTATATTTCCTATTAGTCAAGAATCACAAGAACCTGTTACGGAAAATTAATATTTCTCCACACACTTTTTTAATCCCATCTCTGAAAGTTCACACACCTCTCCGTGACTCGAACTCACAAACTTAGAGTTGGGCATGAAGGGTGCTTCCCATCCGAGAAACCCCTCTTCATTTCTCCACTTACTTGAAACTAAAAAAGAATGTCACATTGAAGTTCAAAATACACACCTACAACACTAACTCTAAGGACGTAGCAAACCCAAAGAAAGTGCAGAATTCATGTCAAAAATCAAATCATACCGCAAAAATCCATCTATTCAGCTCACTCCAACAAAAAATCTCAATAAATTCAATCCTTTTCTCTAAATAAATTCCACTAAAGACTTAGCAAACCACCAAAACGAAGAGCAGAATCCATTACAAAATAAAATCATACAGCCAAAGTCCAAGTATTCCTAAATAAACTCAACTTCTTTTCAAAAGAAAACAAAATTTCAGAAGCTTACTGGAGAATCTCATACAACACTCTCAGATCAAACAAAAAATGAAACACGAAGCGCATTTAAGTAAAGAAGAGGAATAAAAAGCAAAATTCAAAAGAAAAAAAAGAGAAGGATACGCAATTTGTAGCTACGCTTAGCCATTCTGTATTGCAAATCGGAAAACAATAAGACACGGCAGCGACAAAAGGAGGAGGACACCACCGTCCGTCGTGAACGGTGAAGAGGAAGCGTGAGTGGAAAATGAAGAGAGAAAGTTAGGAATGGAATTGTCTGAAAATATAGAGGCAGAGAAGAAACAGGACCAGCTTTTTTTTTTCTTTCCTTCAAAGTATAAAGGGAAGATTCAAACAACTGTTATACAGATCTATTTGGACAAAATTTTATTTGTTTATTCTTGTATTTCTAGTGTGACTTTAACATTATCTTTTTCTGCTATATCAATTATTGCTACAATCTTTGTTGTTATTTGACTTTTATTATTATAATCCTCTTCTACCTTTATCAATAAATAAAGAGGTAAAAAAAAAACTTGATTGAATTCTTCATAAATATTGATAGATATGTGTGAGAATTGGTGTGGCGTAAATGGTTGTTGAAATTTCATTTTAATGTAATAAATGTTTATACTTGAAAAAAGAAAAGGATAAAAATGCACTAAATATAACTAATTGAAGAGAAAAAAAGAAAAAAAAAAACACATGGAATATATATTTCAAAGATTAAAAAGATATTATGTGAAAGAAAATATTTAAGCTAAGAGCACTAAGACTTCCAATTTCATTCTTTACCTACCCTATATATAGACAATAATTAAAATAAAAAATTATGTTTGAAAATTTAAATAAAAGATAAAAAAAAAAACACTTTATGTACTTTTCAGGAAAAGAAAATGTGTTTTGAACCTTCGAGTCTACTTTAATTATAAATAAATAATTAATAAAAATATCCATCATCTAATAGGAAGGCAATTCAACAAACTATTTAAGCAGATTTTGAAAAATAAATATTAACGTGATGAAAGATTCTTAAAAATAAGAAATACAAAAAATAACTAGATAAGATTAATGTATATCGCTAAAAGTAAATATGGGATCAACTATGAAATTTATCAAATCCTAGTAGCTAAAATATTTTTAGCTGATTAATTTTTTTTAACAATTCATCGTAATTCCTAGTTAAATAGGATTAACAATTTGTGTCAATGTGTGTTAGTATTAATTAAGTGGTGAAGTGTCATTGTCAAGTCCTATAAGTAAATTATTAGTCGTACAATCAAAGATAATACATTGATGCATGGATTTATCTTTTGACAAATGATGCCTCGAGTTTCTAACGCAGATATTTGCTATTCATTTTGAAGTAAACTAATTTGAATTTTATATAACAATGATTCTAGATTATATGTTAAATAATATGTAAATCTCCAATTATGACTGTTTATCAACTGTATAATCTTTTTATATACATATATTTAATACATAATCGTATTGACTGTGTCCTACGGTTGAAGATATAGTTGTCATCATTAGGACAAGGAATATGCGATTACCATGCATAATGTTACATCCAATAGAGAAGAGAGGGTGAAGTATATATATATATATATATTGTTAGTGCAATTATTATAACTTTGTAAGAAGTAAAAATAGGTAAGGGAGCATTGACACCTCCTTAGACTGACTACATTTCTAAAAC
Organism: Withania somnifera; assembly: GCA_039654485.1. NCBI lineage: Eukaryota > Viridiplantae > Streptophyta > Magnoliopsida > Solanales > Solanaceae > Withania > Withania somnifera. The sequence goes on along the minus strand of JBDJHY010000049.1, from coordinate 14,176,292 downwards.
ACAATTAGTTGTCTACTATGACTTACATCAAACACACGTAACCTTTGGAAAGATGGATGATCAGAATATTTTTAAAGTTTTTTTTTTTTTTTTTTTTAGATATGTAGTAGCAATTATTAATTGCAACAAAGTATGAGGTGAGCTAATGTGCTCTTGCCTACTTGTTTGGAGGTTTCATGATAGTTGATCATCATGAATTGCTTTTCACTGTGAACAATGGGGTATGTTCTCTTTACCCATTAGGTCATTTATTTTCCATAATAGTGGTGTCTCCATCAATTTATGAACATTATATAACTATTTTATTTAAGTATTTGCTATATTTTATCAACACAAGTATGGAATAATATTTTACCACCAAGGTTTGAGTGAAAAAATGACTGATGTTTTTTTTCATCTCGATTCCTAATTATTTGTAAGTGGTGGAACAGTAGTTTTTAATACTAGTTAGTATATGAGTCCAATGCTAGGTGTCAATTCTTTTTTCCTTTCTCCTAAGTTTAAGGCCTTCTTTCCTACCAAATTTCATTAGACACGGTTTCATGATTTGTTGGCTGTCCATTCGTACAAACCTTCTTTTTTATAGTTCAATGGAGCATTAATGAATATTATTTTAATACTTACAAGAGAAGATTAATGTTTTATCTGTATTTATAATATTAGATTAGCTGAGGATTAATGATTTCAACCTGTTTAGGAAACTATGTAAAGTGTTATTGCAATTTACTGTACTCGTATTATTCTTTTTTCATCACAAAAGTATGTGTTACAACACAATCTTAATACTGTGATTACTCCTATGGGGCTTGTCAATTTTTGCTTTATTTATTTGTTAGAAATGTCCTAACGATTGATTTTCAGAATCACTCTTAACCAGACGCATGACACGCACCAAGGAAATGTAAGGTTAGAAAATACAGATGTCAACATCTAATACAGATCCATTTCCCATTGAAGGAATGGATTGCCTTTTGTCTTTCTCCTAGGATGGTGTGGAAAACAAAGTGTGCAGGTGTTGTTATTACAAAATTAATATCCCTTCATTAAACTTCACATGTTCCAAATTAACATACTTGCTTCTGTTCCCTACCGATAATGTTTCTTTCATGCAAATATCCAAAAATAGAAAGAAAACAAAAAAACTACAGTTTTTCTTTCATTTTCAAGCCTTCTTCCATCCATTCCTTATAAAACTATTGTCAACCATGTGTTATAAGCACATTTTTATATATTCTTGTTCTCCTATGAAAGGAAAGGACTGAAATAAACCACAAAAGCACATCGATAGTGAAACCACCCCGTGATGCAGATGGATACCATCCCAGACCACACCCTATTTTCCCACCCCCCAAAAAAAAAAAAAAAAAGATAAAGAGTAAAATAAAAGAAGCTTTATATAATTGTATGAATGGAACTGTACCTTGACCAGATACTATCAATAAAAAATTGACATTTTGAATTGATGTTGCTGTAAACTGTAAGTGCTAATTCTTCTTATGCCATTACAATTACAAGACCTATTGATATCTTTTACTGCAAGACTATGAAAGTACAGTATGCAACCTATGATATGGGAGAACAAAAGTGAGCAGTAACAATGCACATCCCCCGAGAGCAAGCTAGCATTTAACAGACAAAAAACTGAGTACTCGAATGCACATTCCCTTGGGGTTTTGCTGTTTCTTCTGTACACAAGAATATAGAGATACAAACCTCTGTGCACTGATTCATGCGCAAGCAACCTGACGTCTCTTCATCTTCTCCAAATTCTCTGACACCAATGCAGTCAAATTGGGATCCTCAAATCCAAGCTCGGGACCAACTCTGCATACACAATTACCCAAGGAGACGCTATAATAAACAACTCATCAGAAAGAAAGTGTAACAATTCTCGTCTTTCCACCTTCAGCTTAAGTTTAACTTTGTTCATAGAAAAACAGAGATGCAAAGCAAAAGGATCCATCCCTATAACAACCACAGAAACAACTCAGGAAAGGACTCTTTAACGATTGGAGCTTTTCTGTCTGTTCCCATTGAAATTAACCAAAGAGGTCTTCAGAACCTCTAAGTGGTACAAGTAGTCGAGATCAGCCCCCAACTTTGACCGACACATAGCTCAGCAATCGGATTTATTAAATAAGTCAATATCTGTTTTCTAAGTCAACCATGCATATACTATTGTGAACGGATATAAGTTGTACTCAAGAAACGTGAGGAATAGGAATGGGGTAGGAATTTTAATAGATGAAGAGCTTAGGGAGCAAGTGACAGAGGTTAGGAGAGTCAACAATAGGATGATATTGATTAAGTTGGTCATTTGAAGGATCTACTTTGAATAGGATGATATTGATTAGTGCTTACGCAAGCAGACTTGGATGACGAGGAGAAGAAAAACTTTTAAGAAGTTTTGGATGAGGTGGTGAGAGGTGTGTCTAACACTGAGATGCTTTTCATAGGAGGAGACTTCAATGGGCACATTGGGTCTTCACATAGGGGGCTTTGGTTTCCGGCAGAGGAATGAATGAAGAGTTTCCCTTTTGTATTTTGCTAGAGCCTTTGGATTGATGGTTGAGAATTCAAGATTTTTTAAGGAGGAGCACTTGTTACCTTCCGTAGTTCGGTAACCAAAACTCAGATTGACTTTTTTCTCATTAAGTAGAGGCATAAAGGTTTTTGTAGAGATTATAAGGTTATCATAAGTGAGAATCTTTCAACTCAACATAAATTTTTGTTGATGAATTTGGAGATCAAGAAGAAGAGAGATTGTAGATGATCGATCTAGGATCAAATAGGGTAGGTTGACTACGGCCAGTGTCTTGTAGATCGGGAAGAAGTTGACAAATATAGGGGCTTGGGGGAGTAGTGGGGATACAGATGGTATGTGGGATAAGACTGTCAGTTGTATTAGGAAAACGGCTAGAGAGGTGTTAGGTGTCGCGAGAAGTCGATCTGGCAGGCATCGAGGGGACTGGTGGTGGCATGGAGAAGTCCAAAGAAAGATGGAGGCAAAGATGGATGCTTACATGAAATTAGTAGAAGGCACGACTGAGGAGGAGAGACAGATGAAGATGGAGAAGTATATGATGGAGGAAGGAGGCTAAGTTAGTGGTTGCGGCGGCTAAAACATCAACATTTGCAAGCTTGTACGCAGAATTAAAGGATAAGGTGGGGATAAAAAGTTATACAGGTTAGTCGGGGCGAGGGAGCGGAGGGCCCGTGACCTTGACCAAGTGAAGTGCATCAAGGGTGAGGACGATAAAATATTGGTGGAGGATGTTCTTAATAGGAGAAGATGACAATCACACTTTTATAAGCTCTTGAATGAAGCGGGGGACAAAAGCTTTGTTGGGAGACTTGGAGCACTCAGAGAGGTATCGCGATTATGGTTATTATAAGCATATAAAGGTTGAGGAGGTTAAGGGTGCTATCAGCGAGGCAAATATGGAGTGGCTTACCGCGTTGTTTAATGTCGTTTTTAGGACAGCGAAGCTGTTAAAGCTTGGAGATTGAGTATGATGATTTCATTGTACAATAACAAGGATGACATTCAAAATTGCAACAGCTATATGGGTATAAAGTTGTTAAGCCACACGATAAAGGTTTGGAAAAGGGTGGTGGAGTTGAGGAAGATCGTGACTACTTTCGAGAATCAATTGCTTGACTACAGAAGTTATTCATCTCGTAAGGAGACCAGTCGAGCAATATAGGGAGGAAGGACTTACACATGGTTTTCATCAATCTAAAGAACACGTATGACAAAGTCCCGGGGAGGTTTATGGAGGTGCCTACAAGCATAAGGTGTTCCTGTAGTGTACACAGGTCGATTAAGGACATGTACGACGGGGCGAAAACTCGTGTAAGAATTGTGGGACAGGACTCGGAGCATTTTCCTGTGTGATGGTGTTCCATTATGGGTTGACCCTTAGCCCATTTTTATTTACTTTGATGATGGATGGATTGACGCGAAATATTCAAGGCAAAGTGTCTTGGTGTATGTTATTTGCGGATGACATGATTTTGATTGACCAGACCAGCAGCGGAGTTAATGCTAAGTTAAAGAATTGAAGACATACTGTTGAGTCTAAGGGGTTTAGGTTGAGCAGGACCAAGACAGAACATTTGAATACAAGTTCATCAAGGTGGAGCATGGGAATGACGTGATAGTGAAGCTTGTACTCGGGCCATTCAACAAAGAATTAGTTTCAAGTATCTTGGGTCTATGATCCAAAATAATAGAGAGATTAACGAGAATGTCACTCACTGTATTTGTGCGGTATGAATGAAGTAGAGGCTCAGCATCCGGAGTCTTATGTTAAAAAGGGTGCTTTGTAAACTTAAAGGTAAGTTTTACAGAGTGGCGGTTAGAACCGTTATATTATATGGGGTGGAGTGTTGGCTAGTCAAAAACTCTCACATTCAAAAGATGAATGTGTATGGGTGTGTGCGTTTACTAGGAGATATAGGATTAAAAATGAAGTTATTATAGATAGGTGGGAGTTACTTCGGTTGAAGACAAAATGCAGGAAGCGATGTTGTGATGGTTTGAGCATGTAATCAGGAGGAGCACAGATGCCCTAGTGCAGAGATGTGAAAGGTTGACGGGATGGATTCAAGCACGGTAGAGGTAGGCCGAAGAAATATTGGAGGGAGGTATTGAGAACGTGTATTATGGTAGAAGGTTAGTAGGACAGAGTTCATTCTTGTTAGTACGTACATTTGCTTCGTTTTTGCTATCCGTCCTTGGAGTCGTGGTGTTTTGTATGTAGTGTCTTATTCTTGGAGTTTTGCTGAGATTTATTATTTCGGTAGATCGATTGTAGAACTATTTTGTGCTAGTCTTGTTTCTGCTATTATTATTTTTTTAGAAGGTAAAATTTGTGTATATTAAGTGAAACCAGTACATAGGTTACACTAAAAACCATATTTACAACCTGTCAAAAAAAACTAAATCTAAATCCTAACAGGGACCTAGAATATCTAGAATGGATTCAGTATCCTCTAAATCTATCTGTTTGCACCAGAAACAATAAAGTCTAATGCAGTTCAGCTTGATCTTTTGTAGATCACTGTTTTTGCTCTCAAAACATCTAGCATTCCTTTCTTTCCAGATTGTCCACCAAATGCATGACGGGACAATTCTCTATCCATCTGTCTGCAGCTCCTTTTCCAGTTGTCCATGAAATGTATGATTTTGTTAGGCACGGCCCAAGCAAAACCCCTGAGATTGATGCAAATCCTCCAAAGTTGAGTAGTGATCCTACATTGTAAAAACAGATGGTTGACTGTCTCAGTCTCTTCCCCGCATGAATAGCATCTGGAATACAAAGAAAACTTTCTCTTTTTGAGATCTTTTTGTGTTAGAACAACTTATCTTGCTAGCAGCCAAGTGAAACATGCCACTTTGTAAGGGATTTTTGGTCTCAAAATCTGCTTCCAAGGCCATTAAGGAGGTTGTTGTCCACCTTTGTTCAAAAATCTATAAATTGAACTCACCTTGAAAATGCCTTTGTTGTCTTTAATCCACCATAATTTGTCAGCCTCATCCTTTGTCCTTTAAAACCATCCATAGCTTTGAAAAATTTTGCCACTTTTTCAATCTCCCAGTCATTGAAATGCCTTCTCAACTGAAAGTTCTGCCGTTATTGTGTTCAAATATCAGCTAAGTTAATTTGTTTTCGCAAATCCAAGTCATACAACTCATGAAAAGATTCCACAAACTAGAAGTGCCCAACCATTTGTCATCCTAGAAAGATGTCTTGTTTCCGTTACCTGTCCTGATTGTTGTGCTGTTCATTCAATAAAGGCCAAAGAATTCTGATAGAACTCCATAAACTTACATTGTAGGGTGTGAGGACTTCCTTTGTCATCCACTTAGTTTCTTCTCCATATTTAGCCTTGCTTACTTTGCCCCAGCATGTTTGAGGCTCTTGAGAAGACTACCTCCATAACCAATTCAATCTAAGGGTTTTCTTTGTAGTTTCAAATTTCTTACTCCTAAGCCCCCTTGCTTCTTCCCCTAAAGAACCTTGTTCCATTAGACTAGGTGATGCATGGTACAATCATTTTCCTTAATCCCTTCCTAAAGGAGGCTCTCCTAATCTTGTCTAATTTTTGTGCGCTCATTCAGGAATGGGAAAGATAGACATCATATAGGTCGGAAGGGCATCCAAAACTGAGTTAATGAGAGTGACTCTACCTCCCAAGGAGATGTATTGAGATTTCCATCTTGTTTACTTCTTCTCACATTTTTCAGTTACAAAATTACAAATGTTTAAGGCCTTTGATTTGGCACCTAAAGGCATGCCTAGATAAATAGTAGGCAGAGAACCTACTTTCCCTCCCAAAATTCTAGACAACTCGACACTGTTAGGAACTTCATTGATCTGGAATAATTGACT
>JBDJHY010000049.1:14150796-14164425 GCA_039654485.1 Withania somnifera | reverse complement strand
GAATCACAAGAACATATTACCGAAAATTAATACTTCACATGCTTTTTTACCCCGCCCACCCCCCAGCCCCCAAGCTCCCACCTCTTTTCTCCCTAGGTGACTCAATCCCACAACCTTAGCAGCGCAACCCCATTTGTCACTTCTCCACAAACTTGAAACTAAAAAAAAAAAAAAGTTATACATTGAAGCTCAGTACATACACCTACAACACTAACTCTAAAGACTTAGCAAACCACCAAACGGAAGTGCAAAATTCATCTCAAAATCAAATCATACCGCAAAAATCCATCTATTCAGCTCATTCCAGCCAAATTTCTCAATAAACATCTTCTTTTTTTCTAAGAAAATTCAACTAAAGACCAACCAAACCACCAAAAGGAAGTGCAGAATTCATCATAAAATAAAATCATACCGCTAAAATCCATCTATTCAGCTCACTCCAACCATAATTTCCTAAATTCCTTTTTCAAAATCCAAGGCTTTTTCCTTAAGAAAACAAAAGGTAACAAAATTTCTACTTCAACTTTCAGCAGCTTACTATAGAACCTCATACAACACTCTCAGATCAAATAAAAATTGCAACACAAAGCGCTTTTAAGCAATGAAGAAGAATGAAAACCAAAATTCAAAAAAAAAAAAAAGGATACGCAATTTGTAGCCACGCTTAGCCATTCTGAACTTCAAATCGTAAAATTCGCCGGAAAACAACAAGGGAAGCACCGACAAAAGACGGACGACACCGTCCGTCGTCAACGGCGAAGAGGAAGAGTAGGATTGTGGATGACAGAGAGGAAGGAAAGAAGGAAGAGTGAGTGGAAAATCCACACACAAAGAGAAAGTTAGGAATCCATTTTGTCTGAAGAAAAGTGAAAAGGTTAAAAGGGAAAGGGTATGGGAAATGGAAATGGAGATTAGGAAAATTGGAATTTGGAAGAGAGAGGAAAGAGGACCTGAAAAATATATATATATATAATATGTGGTACCACTTATTTTCTTTTTAATTCTTTTTTTCCTAGAAAGTATAAAAGGGAAGATTCAAAACAACACTTAGATTTATAATGTTTTTAATAATTTACTCCCCAGTAATTTTCAGACTAAGATTTGTTTATTCTTCTATTTTGACCTGCATACATGTGATTTTAACATTATTTTTTCTGGTATATCAATTATTGCTAGAATCTTTGTTTTTTCAAGTTGAATTTTAAATAATTGGTATTGTTATTGAATTGTCTAAACGTTCAAGCCACTAACAAAGAAAAACAGCTTCACTGGTCAAGGACCATTTGACTTTTTTTTTTTTCTTTCGGTTTTAATATCAAAAATATCATTTTGAAAAAATATACAACCAGAAAAGCTATGTTATTCGAATTTGATAAAATTAATTGTTCGGATAATGAGTATTTTTTATTATTAATTTTAAAAGTATAAATTTAAGTTATTAATAAAATAAAAATGTAGAAGGCTCCATATGAGGTGTAAGAAGAAAAATTACTTAAAATTTTTTAAAATATCAATAAATATGTATTGAATTCTTCAAAATGCTTTTTGAATGATCAAACAAATGGTTGTTAGGTTTTCATTTTAGTGTAATAAAAATTTATATTTGAAGAAAAAAAAGATAGAAACCCATTGGATATAAATAATTGATGGATAAAAAAAAAACACATGGAATATATTTTAAAGATTAATAAGATATTCTGTTAAAAAAAATATTTTAGTCAGAGCACTATGACTTCCAATTTCACCTTTACCTACCAAATATAGACAACAAATAATTCCAATAAGAAATATATGTTTGAGAACCAAATAATAGATAAAAAAGCACTTTAAGACCAGATCTTATTATGTAAGCAAACCTAATATCTATTAGATGTTCAGTTAAGTTGTCCTTTTCACGAAAAGAAAATGTATTTTTAAGTTTTCAAGTCTACTTCAATTATAAATACATAATCAATAAAAATATCCATCATCTGGATAGAGGCAACAAACTCATAATCAATTGTGCTGTATCAAATTTAAAAGTTTGAAATAAGATTCGAAAAAGGATAAGATTAATATTAACATGACGAGTGATTCATTTAAAAATAAACAATTAGATGAGATTAAAGCATATAATTGTAGATAATATAAGGTAACGTTTCATGTCATCTTTAGTTGGAAGAAGATTATAGTATTAATTAAGATGTCAAGTGTCATACTCAAATCCCATTAAGTAAATAAATACTCATTCAATCATGATAATCCATTGATGCATGGACTTTCTTTTGACAAATGAAGCCTTGAGTTTCTGTTTATTGATTTCTAGCTCGCTGTTTAATATTAATTTTAATAAATTTAATTTAAATTTGTAGTCTTTATATTAGAAAAATTAATTATGCGTTAAATAATAAATATGTAAGTCTTAAAAAGAGTTACTGTTATATTTAGTTCGTATTCATGTTTATTTATAATAGTCAAAGAAAACAAAACACGGGGTGACTAGTTCTATGTATGGCTAGAGAAATAAGTAGTCCTTTTCCATCACTATAGTTGCCATCATTAGGACAATAATCATGGGATTACCATGCATAATGTTATAGCCAATAGAGAGGGTGAAGTATATATATATAGAGAGAGAGCTAATAGTGTACTCCTCAAATAAAACATTATCAAAATAGATATAAAAAAAATGTGAAAATTACATAATATCGAAAATAAAAAAAGAAGGTTAATATATGTTTTTTTAAGTTTTTCAAAAGCTCGAAATTTCCTTTTGGAAACAGCCAAAAGATAAAAAAAAAATTAGTGTCTGACTTGCTACCGCTTCGGATGGATGGATATATATATATATATATATATATGCGCAATTATTATAACTTTGTAAGAAGTAAATATATTGGTATGGAGCATTGAAACCTCCTTAGACTTGAAGTAAAAGAAACAAAACTAACTTATGACTGATGACTGCATTTCTAAGAACACAATAATTAACAATTAGTTGTCTACTATGACACAAATTACATCGAACACATGACTTATAGATGAGATTTAACGACCTTGGGTTGTAATACGACAAAGATTGATGATCATAATATTTTTGAAGTTTGAGGAAATTGCAAGATATTTTTTTTTGGAGGTGTAGCAATTATTAATTGTAACAAAGTATGAGGTGAGCTAATGTGTTCTTGCCTGCTTGTTTGGAGGCTTCATGATAGTTGATCATCATGGTTGTATCAACATTTCACCTTTTCAATGAATTGCTTTTCACTGTGAACAATGTGGTATGTTCCCTTTACCGGCAATTATGTTATTTATTCTTTACACAAACACAACACACTCATTATAAACCTACAAAATATATGAATTCTATATCATTACCTCATATAGATAAAGTAGATTGGTCATTTTCAATAGACTTTCAGCTCGCAACAAAATCACATTTCTATAAAAGACACAATATAATATTACAGTTGATCTATCTTAAATAAAAAAAGATAAATAATAGCATAAACAATACTACCGAAAAATAATACTATAGTTGATCTATCCTAAATAACAAACATCAACAAAACTTCAAAGACAAAACACGACGAGCATATATTACTATGATTACTAGCACGAATTACAAAACAAATCACTTCTCCTTTTCCTTCCTACTAACCTTCTACTCTAACTCACTTCCCTCCACACCTTTCTATCCAGAGTTATGTCCTCATTAAACTCTAACTTCTCTATATCATGTCTAATCACCTCTCTTCAATACTTTTTCTATTTACCTCTAAATCGCTTGAATCCACTCATAGCTAACCTTTCACACTTACGCACTGGGACATTCGTGCCTCTCCTTATTACATGCCTGAACCATCTTAACCTCGCTTAACCGCATCTTTTCTTCTACTGAAGTCACTCTCACTTTGTCTCGGATTTCCTCACTTCTAGTCCTATCTCTTCTAACAACTTCACATACCTATCACAACATCCTCATCTTCTCCACTTTCATCTTTTGGATGTAAGAGTTCTTGACTAGCTAACATTTCGCTCCATATAACATAGTTGATCTAACCACTACTCTGTAGAACTTTCCTTTAAGTTTAGGAGGCACCCTCTTATTACATAGGATTTTCAAAACGAGGTTTTATTTCATCCACCCTGCACAAATACGGTTAGTGACATCTTCGTCAATCTCTCCATTTTCATGGATCATAGACCCTAGATACTTGAAGTTATTACTCTTCTGAACGGCCTGTGCATTAAGTTTCACTACTACATTTGCCGCATGTGTCACCGACTTAAAATTGCACTCCAAATATTTGGTCTTAGTCCTACTCAACCTAAACTCTTAAGATTTCAGAGTGCGTCTCCAAACCTCTAACTTAGCATGGACTAATCCATGAGTCTAATCAATCAAAGCAATGTCATCCACAAATAACATACATCATGACACGTCGCCTTGAATTTGTCGCGTCAATACATCCATCAAAACAAATAAAAAGGCTAAGAGTTGATTCTTAGTGCAACCTCACCAATACAAAAAGTGTTTTAATCTCTTTTCACAGTTCTTACACAAATTTTAACTTCTCCGTACATATCCTTAATTAATCTAGCATTTTTTATTAACACGTGCACAGAAAAACTTTTATCAACCGAAATTTGAGCACATGAGAAAATCACTAATATTTTGTCTTAATATAAATTTTACATTTACCATGTACACTTATTAATTGCTAAGCCACACTGATTCATAATCAATTATTTTGTGATAGTTGGAGATGAGCAAGAAACTATGGTAGACTCCATGCTAGGTATCATTCCTTTTTTTTCACTCTTTTAAAAAATTATAAGCACCACCTCCTTCCCTATGTATCCAAAGTTTTCTGTGGGAACTATATTTCATGTGCTTAAATTAGGCACTGTTTCATGATTTCATGGCTCTGTACCTAGCTTATTTGTAAACCTTAACAAGGTTCTCTGATTCCCTTATAATATAGTTAAATTAAAAAATAAATAAATTGAGCATGAGAGAATTAATTTCAATATTTGCATGAGAAGATTCACTAACGTTTTGTCTGTAGTTCATATAAACCAAAGAGTAATTCACCGCCACTCAAAACTTTTTCCTTTTGTCATGTTTTGATTAAGAAAATGTCCCAACATTAAATAACAAAACTATGCATGCATTGGGATGATTTAATAAAGAGACAGAGAGATAAATCTACAGTTTGTTTGACCGTCAAAAAAATCCAACCGACATACCACTCTTGTACCATAGCGGTCCACGTGACTCTTTTCTTTGCTTGATTCTCTTCACACACCACACACAACAAAGAAAAAAAAGCTTTTTTATCATTTTTTACCCCTCTTTGTGTAGTTGCAATGGCTAGGTAAATAGGCCACAAAAATTATATTACTCTTATAAATAAAGACTATAAAGTAAAATAAATATAGAAAATAATATGTTTATTCAACTTTGGATTGAAATACAAAATGAATAGAATTGTCTTCTTATAGGAGGAAACAACGAGGCTCTCCTGACAAACTATTAGATTGAGCTACTTCATTGCAAACCTGTTAGGTTTTTCAGATTATTTACTTGATTTCAAGCTTATACAAGAAATACTATAATAGTCATCCACAATCCGGTGTATTTATAACAGTGCAATTTAAATTGTACGACCTCGTACTATTTTTTAGGGAGTTTGGAAACTCTTTATGTTTTTTGATTATAAGAAAAGCAAAACAATCTTAATGGTGATTACTTATATTGACGTATCAATTTTTGCTCTATTTATTTTTTAGAAATGTCATAATTTCATTAAAATAGGTGTTTCTTTGGGTTTTCAGATTCACTCTTAACCAGACGTTTGAAAATCTTCTACAAGCACATGATACGCACCAAGGAAATGAAAGGTAGAAAACACAGATTGACACATCTCATTTTCCAATTGAAGTTACTCTAAGGAATTGATTGCCTTTTGTCTTTCTCCTACTCATGACGTGGAACATAAGCGTGCACTTCTTGTTACAAAAATAATTTCTCTTTGTTAAACTTCAGATATTCCATATTGTTTCTTATGTTTCTCATCAGTTGGGCAGTGTTTTTCATGTAAAACTCCAAAAATAGAAAGGAAAAGAAAAAACTAAAGAGTTCCTCTAAGCATCTTCCTTTCTTTTTCCCCCTTTCATTATCAAGCCTACTGCCATCCATTCCTTCTATTGTCAACCAAGTACATACTATGGGAGCACATTTTTATATATTTTTTGTTCTATGAAAGAATAAGACTGAAAAAAGATCTTGGTAATTGAAATAATAAACTGACCACAAAAGCATATCAACAGTGAAGCCACCCACCCCATGATGCAGATGGATAGCATCCCACACCACACCCTTTTTGCCCACCCAAAATAATGAAAAATAAGACAAGAGTAAAATGAAAGAAGCTTTATATAATTATATATGAATGGGAATTGTACCTTCACCAGATACCATCAGTAAAAAAATGACATTTTGAATGATGTTGTAAACTATAAGTGCTCATTCGTCCTATGAAATTACAGTGTACCTATTGATATCTTTTACTACAAGACTGAAAGTACACAGCTGTGCGTTCCTTCATAAGACTATAGCTATCACAAGCTACCAAATATGCAACCTATGATATAAGAGAACAAAAATGAGCAGTAACAATGCACATCCCCTGGGAGCAAACTAGCATTCAGCAGAACAAAACCAAGTACTGCAGTGCACATTCCCTTGGGGTTTTTTCTGTTTCTTCTGTACATAAGAATTCAGGGATACAAACCTCTGTGCACTGGTTTATGCGCAAGCTACCTGACGTCTCTTCATCTTCTCCAAATTCTCTGACACCAATGCAGTCAAATTGGGATCCTCAAATCCAAGCTCGGGACCAACTCTGCATCCACGATTACACAAGAAAATGCTATAGTAAACGAACTCATCAGAAACGGAGTGTAACAATCCTTGTCTTTCCACCCTCAGCTTAATTTTATGACTTTGTATTCCTAGAAAAACAGAAGCAGCAAAGCAAAAGGATCCATCCCTATAACAACCAGAGAAACAACGCAGGAAAGGACTCTAAACGGTTGTGAGTTTTTCTGTCCGTTCTCGTTGAAATTAACCAAAGAGGTCTTTAGGAGCCTCTAAATGGCACAAGTAGTCGAGATCAGCCCCAACTTTGACTGACACATAGCTCAGCGATAGGATTTATCAAATAAATCAATATCGGTTTTCTACCTTAACCTGGAACCTCTAGAAAAGAAATGTCATAGACATCCCTATAAGTAAAACTGCTTACTTAGGATCCAGAACCAACTTCTGAACTTCCTTGATGGCTGAGCTTGCTGCATAGAGTGATATCTTCCCCACCTGTATTAAATGATAGAATAAAATTAAGAATGCCAATCCAGGGAAGCTAATGCGGGGCAAAGAATAAGAACCATTACTCAGACCTCCAACATTTGCAGCTTCGCATCATGCGTATTAGGAAGGCCACGGATTTCTTCAGCCATTCTAACAGCCTCACTTAAACTTTCTGGCGAAAGAAAATCAAGGCCCAATTGGACAGTGGACTGCAATAAAACAGAAAAAAAAATTAGACCCAATTTGGAAGGGCAATTAGCATAAGTTCTCTAAAGCGCACACCAAAAGAGGTTTCTTTTTTGCATTTTCTTCAATGACTTTAATTGAGAGATCTTCCAAAGGGCTAAGTTCCATAACATATCTATTATCTAGCAAAAGCTTCAACTGCGAATTGCTCGTAACTTTCCTTTACAAACATCTCTGGCCACTTAAGAGTGGCGTGGATGCACCCTGTCCAGCACTTTGAGAAATGGTTCTGAAAGAGGGGAGGATTTGGGGATTTCTTCAGAACCTTTCAGATATATGAAAAAACACAAACATTTTGCAGCCCTATAGTGATTAGAAGGAATATCAAATCACCTAACTGGGATGTCATATCCTCTATCTAATGAAAAAGGATGAAAAAAAAGAATCCATCCTTTCCAGCTGGTGACCTAGGTACTTTAGTTTACGGTTTTAACCTGCAAGATTAGGTGGATAGTTTAGCAAGCTTAATTTCTATCCTATAGTTGACTGCTATGTGTTGAAACAAATTTTCAGATGAAGCAGTTGCATTCTGTTCCTTTTATGAGTATGCTAGGAGATGAGAACATATTTTGTCTACAAGCCCCTCATAAATTCATCTTGTCCACTAACCTGAAGATTCCTCACTTGGAAAGGACATCCAGCAGGAATGAAAATTGCTTCGCCTAAACGCTGTTCAAACGACCAAGGCTCTATTCCTGAGAATCACCAGAGTTTCAAACAAGGAATAATCTTGTGACACTATAAATAGAAGATAACAACAGAGATACAATAGAAGACAAATGGAGGAAGGTGTTAGGGGCAGTGGCTGGCACTTAAAATATTTCAAAGAACATTTGCACATCAGCGTCCAATTTTAGGCCTTACAAAATATCCTTACGCTCAGAACTAAAGGCAGAACAAATATGCTCTGAAAAATAAGAACTCACGGAAAGTTTCATCAAGATAGCCAGATCAGATTTTGAGGCAAGCATATGATGCAGATAGAAACAATGTCCACTCATTTTACACTTAAGACATAACAACATTATTTTCCTTCTTTTCTCCCGGTGTGGTGGGGTGGGGAGACCGGGGGGGGGGGGGATTTAAAGTTGAAGGAAAAGATTCTGTAAGGCCAAAATGTCAGCACATAATGAAGGCACTTGAAACATCTTCTTGGGAACGCATTGTATCACAGATCTTATCCATACATTGTTCACTTTAACGACAACCTATTACTCTTACCAAATAACTCTTTCAACCTTCTCTTATGATGCTCATTCAGATATACTATTCCATCGTACAGAGGACTGGGCACCTGAGATCAATAATGTCGAAAGCAAATGTTATGACCTCAATATATATAAATATATAGAGAGAGAAATACTAGGACAGTTTATTCAGTTGAGAGGTAAACATACAGAATCATCCGTTGGATGGTTTGAGTCTCCAGGTTTTTCCCAATGAAATCTTAAATACTTGACAAGCATTGGCGCATCCTGCCTCCGAAAGACATCCCAAAGAGCTCCAGAGTGGCTACTGTCAGAGCTGTTTAAACTGGAACCGTTCAGATTTTCATGGCTAAAGCTATTTATACCAATCTGAGAAGTAACTCCGCTCTCTTGATCGACCAACATTACATTGGAATTTGAACCCTCAGCACACTGATCATCGCCTCTATCGACACCAGGTGCGAATTTGGAGATATCCCCTTCGCTTGAAACATTTAAAGCATCACCAAGAAATACTTTGGTATCAGATTCAGCAAAGATTTTCTGCATCTTTGCTATCTTTGCCTTCTGCCAGCCTTTCAGTTTGACCTCACTGATATGGACCAAAAGGAATACCTAATCACAGAGAAGTAACAGCAACCTAATCATTTATCAGCTGAAAGTACGATTTGTATTGAAAGACAATGTAAAGGAAAAGTTTAAACTAATATTTGTTCCTGATGAAATACACATTAAGGCCAAGATCAGGTATTTTTCCATTATTATCTAGTTAATGGCCAATCGATATCAAACTGACCAAACAATCAAGATTTGTTTGTGGATCAGTGAATGAGAAAACTTAAAGACTCCACCTGACAGCTCAAGCTTCAAAAAGAATTTATTACAGAAAAAAAACAGATGATCTTGAAGAATTATATTTGCATATAAAAGTGCACACCATCCTCTCACTGGAATTCAAGTCATTTTGCATATCAACTGGCCTCGACTTCAAATAAATACAAGAAACACTGTAATTGAAGTATCAAATTATATGAAGACAATAGGAAGACACGGATGGAATGCGAAGGAAATTATGGGACTCACTAGGTCACGCATGTTGATATGCAGATTGTTTACTGAATCACCTCTACCAAGTTCTTCATACATCCCATAAGAAATAAAAATCTTAGGACCAACATCATTCTGCAAGGAATAATGAGGCAATTTTGCAGCTACATTTAGAAGTCCCCACTTGGAGTGGATGAATTCAAGTAAAGGAAGTTTATTAATAAACTCAGGTCTTTGGTGTAACAAGAACTCTTCTGAAGCACTAGGAGAAGGCCAATCTTTCAATTTGAGCATTTCTGGCCAACCATTCTCATGAATTCTTCCCTCTGAGTATCCTCTAATGAATTGACCAATCTGTATATCAATCTGCAAGACATTAAGTACAAGAGACAGTAGTATTTTCAGCTGAAGATAATAGAAACCAACAGCCCACTTCTGCGGAAAATGGACACAATGTTACATATATGTAACAGTGGAGACGAACATCATATGCAAATCTAAAGCAAGTTGAAACTAGATCTAGTAGTGCAAGCAAGAGACAATTGGTACGAACCTCACTCCAATCAAAACAATCAATGGCCTTCACAGTTCTGTAATCATCTTTTGTTTTCTCCTCTATTGTCTCCCTTACGCCTCTCCATATCTCAATTGGATCCCAGTTTGACATCGATGATACATCATATATATCCTTGATGATAACAGGTTTACCTCTGCTCCAATGCTTTCTGAAGGTCTCAATCCCTTTATTTCTAATATCTTCAGAAGATGGACGGTACAAAAAGTTATCACCATTCTCTCTATGAGCAGCCTGGATCAACTTCCCTTCAGAGGTATTCTCTAGATCGTCAGAATCACATACTTTACATCCACTAACCATTTCTTCAACATTCTTCACCAGTTTTGCTACCCAATTCATCTTGAAGATTCGTTTCAATGACAAGACCGAGGAACTGCAGCCCCCATATTGCTTTGGCGGACAGGGAATGGAACCATTACTATTCGCTTTCCAATCAGAAAGCTTACAGAGTATACTTAGATGAAGGTTTGACAGTTTCACTTCCTTTGACAACTCTTCCTTGCAATCAGCTCTTCCCAGGAACTGCTTACCCCTGTCTTCCTGAACAAGCTTGGTTGCATCTCTGAGGTCTTTGCAGCAGCTGAGGCAGAGGTCATACGAGCAATTTGAGCAGTGCCTATGGTAATCAACAATTGGTATCCTGCAGAAATTGCTGCAAACAGAAACATCTCGATGATGTATACCTTATCAAGCACGAAGTTAAGGGTGCATATTTACTAATATTAGGAAGAGAAAGAAGACAAGAATTTTGGCAATAGTTCAACATTATTAAATAAGAAACATTACCAGCACATTTGCTCATCCGCATTCAATTTTGTCCGAACGAGATCCATTCCATTTCCTGTATAATATCAGTGATATTCAATTCATAGGTCAACCAATATCAAACTTTGGTCCCCCATATACGTTAATAAATATGCAAAAGATCATAATTGTACCTCGAAGTTTTTTTTCTAGTTCCACCTCAAAGCACTGCTGATTGTGAATGTGCTTAACAACTGGAAGAACTGCTGATAAAAGGGAATAGAGATACTGCAATTTGTTTTGTGCAGGTATCTCCCTTATTCTAACCTATGGTCAGAGAAATAATCAATCATAGATAAGAAAAGAATATCTTATACATGTTAACAAAATAACAGAATGCATCATGTAAAGTTCTTTTAACCATACAGATAAATACCTTTATCAAGCTGTCTCCTCGCATACACACTTTACAATTGCAACTACCACGACACGCAGGACAAATCCTCTGTATCTCTTCAACTGGCATGTCGGAGTACCTGACATTAAACACTGCAGTCATTGCATAGGAAATGGAGAAAACTAGAGACATGTTACATACATAATTGAGTCTCACCAAGTTGAAATGCAGCTTTCACAGTATCCCCTTCTATCACATCTAAGACACCAAACTACTCGGTGATCATTCCGCCTACATTGATGACAAGGTTGCCCCCCTGTATTATCAGAAGAATTGGAGCTCCCTTCAGAAGTTTCATGGGGGGGGGGGGGGGGGGGTTAAAAGGAGCCCAAGTGAGAATATAAAACACAACCAGCAAAAACAATGACGGATTGTTGACTTCTAATACTTGGAGAGAAAATGAAATTTCAGGTCTAAGGACTCTAATGAATCTCAGACATTACGTCTTCATCAAACTTAATATGCAGATTACTACGATCACCACAATTTTATTATCTTAATTAGAATTATTTGTTTACTAAATGAACTATCCCCTGCATCAGATTGTTCTAGAGTAATCTCATGTCTACCAAAATACAATCTGTCCACTTCCTAAAGTAACTACATTCCCAATGGTGCTTAACTATAGTTCAAACTCACCCCTGTAGGACTGGAATCAAACATCTTCTGGGATCTGCTTCTGGATGATTCCATACCAGAAGGGGGTGGCGTCCTGTAACCTCTTCGGAATTCATCATGTTGTACATCTTCCATGTCTAGATCATCAGTAGACTTCATGTCCTGAGCTGAAAACATCTTGCTTTGCGGTGTTTCAGAAAAATAATTCATCTGATTCTTTGATACCTTTTCCTTGTGCTTCTTCCCAGAGATTGAACCAGAATAATCCCCAATTTTCTGGTTCTCAGCTGGTAAATCCATATCATCACTTCTACTCTCTGAATACATATCATTTTCATCCATTGATTTTCTCTTTCCCTTTTTCATGTTGGCTCTCATTGCAGAATTTGCAGCCCTCTTCTTAGCCTGTATGTAGTGCTTTTCACACACAGTCTTATCAGGCATAGACAACGCAGTGCATCTCCACTGTTTTCCATCGGACCTTTTACACCGCAAATCGTCAGGGATCCCAATATTATCATCACCAGGCCCAGAAAATGATCGTTGGTGATCCATCAAGATGTGCAGTATGAAACGTTAGAGCTAAACTATCATCCAAAACCATATGATGAAATAACCCGAACATCCACAGAAGGGTAGGCAGGAAAACAGAAAGAGGAACAAATTACATGATGAGTAAGAACTTGAAAACCACAAAAAACTTTAAAATACCAAAGCTTATTACAATTAAATCTACAGCAAGATTTACACGAAAGCAGGCAGAGAAATCCATAAATATGTCCCACACAGTTATGTAGACTACATCTTCAGATCCTAAGTTTCTTCTTATGAATCTCACACTTATCCTACAGGGGTAAAAGTCCTGAAAAACACCAGGCTAAATTAAGTGTAACAACAACTAAGCCGTAATGCTACTAGTTGGTATTGCCTATATGGGTCCTTTGCTTCCATTGTGTTATTGCAACATTCACATAGAAACTTAATCAGTTTTTTTCTAATCTGTCCTCATTCGTATGAGAGAAGTGAGAACATTTAGACTATTTGTGTCACATAGGAAGCTAATAAGAATGCAAACCAACCACAGGAGAATCACAAAGACCTACATCAAATCAAAATTGCAAGTTGGTCCACAATATATATCCTATTTTTAAGAATTAAAACGGATCAATCTCTCCTCGCCAGGTCGCCCTTCAATTCCTACCTAGCTTGATCTTTGTATCCGGATTTCATGAGATAGTATGGATTGAACTGATTCGGAAAAGTAGCTCTTCTAACTTAATCTATGGATTCTCTTCCTCTATCAAATGGACACAAAATTTCATCAATAAGAAAGAGTTGTTTTTTTAAAAAAAAAGAACCAAACCCAAAAAACGGG
>JBDJHY010000049.1:14137562-14149850 GCA_039654485.1 Withania somnifera | reverse complement strand
CAATAATCAATATATACAGCTAATAATAGTTATATCAAGATTAAAAATATAAGTAGATTTAATAGTTTAGAGATATGTTTTTATTAGTCAGTCCAAAACATTTATCTCTACTCAGTACTATTCAATGCATACAAAATGCACTAGTACGAGAAATAAGGACTATACCATTCTCGTAATCAAGATAAATTACATTTAATCTAGTGCTACAACCATTCTGATAATTTGTCCAAATTCCCATCTACGATTGCGAATTACAACTTTAACTTATAAGAACCGATGATTTAATCTTTTGTGTATAAGCTCAAGCTATATATAACAAAATAATCTATATAATATAACACGTTATTGAATTGAATAAATAAATAAATAAATAATTATTCATTAAATAATAGTATATATTAATAGAATATCCTAACAATTTATACACCAATCATTGTTAAACTCATCAAAAATACATAAAATTTCCCAAATCAACTAAAATTATATATTCATTTCACTTAAAATCCGACCCACCTAATTAATTTAACTTATACAGAAGTACCCAAAATCCATTTCATCATCCATCCACGAAATGAATTGGAAAACAACTAATTGCCAATATTTTTTTAGTAAGCCTGCGGGGTTTAAAGATTAGATTGAAATAGGGCAGTGAAATCAAGGGTATTCTTTATAAGTTTTGTAACGGTAGCCGTATAATTAACAACAAAGAAAAAATGTAACTAGTAAACAAAAATAAAACGCTACTTTTTACCCTTTTGCCTTTGAAACATACTGAAGATTTGGCTTATTACCCGCTTAATTGCCATTACAATATAAATAAACAAAAAGTCACCTCGATCACATCAGCGTAAGTAGAAATTGTCAAATCAGGCACAAAGACAGCACAAAACTACGTTAAAATTATACATTGGTCACAAAATTTGCATAACATTAACATAAGAAATAGCAGGAAATATATTATTATATTACAGATCACCATATTTATGAACAACAAACCAAGTACAAACTCCTCAATTACACTAAGGGCGAGGGTAAAAGAATTGACAATTTTTTTCTTCTCTCTCTTAAAAAAGAATAGCAACTTAATAACAACATAATAATGCTATTTACATTAACATTACTCGTGCCAGCACACTATATGAAAATGTTGTGTAAAGATTTCTCCTTTGGAATTACTTGAATCCCTCAAATGCTTAAAAAGACAGTCTTGATCCTATTGTTAGATCATATGCAGGAGATTCTGCACGATTTCGGACATTGGTGGCCTGAATTCAGGTTCAGGCTGCTCAACAAAAAAAAAAAAAAAAAAGAGACGACATGAAGGGAAGCTTCTCTGAAATGAACTTAGAGCTTGTTTTCTTGTTGGACATAGTTATACATAGTCTATGATTATAAAGAGCTATGAGAAACCTATAAAGGAAGAGACTGACCTGAATACACAAGGAAATTATGTCAGCAAACCGAGACAAAGACTTGGATGGATAACAACCCTTTAGGGAAGGATCAACCATTCTTGATAATGCATCTATATCATGCAGCCGTGGAATAGCCCATCGAACCAGCAACTGCTCCCCTCTAGGACGGGTCCTGGAAATCATATTTTGATGGGCTCTAATTCAGTAGAATTATTTTCCAAACATATGCAGTTGCAACAGTAACAATTAATAAGGTGTTTAAAATATATTTCAAAATGAAATTAACCTGTCGTAAGATTGTCTTCCTGTGAGAAGTTCTAGCATAACAACTCCAAAGCTATAAACATCACTCTGACAAGTATAGCTTCCCAATTCAAGTTCGGGAGCACCATAGCCGCATCCTTGCAACTGAAAGTTACACTAAACTCATAAACAGTTCATTCATCCATAAATGCAACATCAGATAAACAGCTTTTGTTGCAGTTTGCTCAGATCCTCCCACACGTTCAATCTATTTTTAGCAGTTTCCTGAAAGATCTTTATAGTCATCTTGCTCATTCATGGAGTTGTATCTAGTACCTCTAAGAAATATGATTATCCATCGCGAGTCAGTAATGTGGGTTGACTTAGATAACTTAGTTGCGCATGAGAAGCTATCTAATGCTTATTGGATAAATATTAAGGAGCTCTTAGGTTTCCAAACATCCCAGAAAAAGAATTAAAGTTGCTCCAATTGGAAATAGAAAAATTAACTATGGTCTTCAGGGAGCTAAATATCTGTCGAGAGGTCCATACAAGTTTAATTGATGGGTATTATTGCAACACAAAATTAGCAGAAACACCGGCTCTTGTCCTTTCAATTTTTATCCCCTCGAAGTAGCAACAAACAACCATCTCTTAAAGATTGGACCAGCCTTTAGCAGCTAATTCATGTTTTGGCACCTAATTTTCATACTAATAATGCAGTTCCTGAAAAGGTTGAAACCAGGAAAGTAAATAGTGCAGTTTCTAAGAAGCTAGAGATATAAGGGTTCAGAAATTTAATGAAGATCTGAGTTAAAATGGCTAAAATGCCCATTATGAATTCAGAACAAGTATCAAGTATGCAAGACAAATTTGCTGTTATCCCTGTTTCAATTTTGAAGGAAGAAGGGAAATTGGATCCAGATTCTTTCTTCAAATTCGACTAATCTTTAGAAATATTAGCTTAGTGATTACCTGTCTAATGGTATCAGCTGACATCACAGGTGCTAAACCACAATCTGACATACGCACAGCAAGATCATCATCCAGGAGAACATTAGCAGACTTGAAGTTTAAGTGGACAATAGGTGGGTGAAAAACTTCATGCAAGTACCTTTCAGTGAAACAGGAAACAGCTCAATCTCTAAATGGTTATAAGCTGAGGATTGTGCTACTGAAATAAATTGAGGGACAGCAAAAATTAAGTCTTCAAAAACAACCAAACCAACTTAACAGCCATTTATTTGAGCTCAAATTACATAAATAATTAAACTTAGACACTATAATCTCATATTATATCAGCAGTTCCGCACTTTATGATTTCTACCAAATACCACTTAAGATACACTCCCCATATAATTAGGAGTGATTTTACCCTATTATCTCTCCTAGTATCGAATCCATCATTATCAACATTATTCTCTCCGTTACTGTCTAAATTCTATCTACCTCTCCCGTTTACCCCAAGTTTAACTCTCCATGTTTGACCATCATAGCTACGACAAGAACTTTTTGAAATCGTGTTTTTGTAACTTCTTTGGAGTCTATATATTTGTTATATCTTTGTAATTTTGAAGTATTTTTATTAGCTTTTACTCAAGAATTTCGTAAACAAGAAGAAGTTGAAGAAGAAACAGAAATTTCATTAAAAAGAAGATCAAAATTTAGGAATGACCCAGTCATTATGAAAAAGTTGAAGAAAAAAATTGTTGAAGAACAAAACAAGGTAGTACAAATATACAAATGAAAAATCACCTGTTCAAGAAAAGAGGAATCTAATAGACGACGTATCTAAGCCAATGATGGCTTACCCTTCATCTTTGACCATGTATGTTTATGGTTTTACTAGTGTTTATGTTATGCATTTCGAGACAGAGTACATAACTTTTCAATTTTTATATATTGTTCATTGGTATTGAGTGTATCTTTAATAATATAGATCACACACTAACAATGTATCTAACAATATGTATATTATTTCATGTGTATTTGAGTTATTTTTGGTTGATGGATTTTTGGTTAATGGATCTTAGATCTATAATGCAAGAAATGTTTCTTCAGAAGTTTTCTTTTGAAGATACTCATAAAAGTTTTCTTTTGAGAAACAAATACAGATACATAATTGAATCTTTTTGATTATTATATAACTTTTGGTGTTATTGTGTTGATTAACTTTTATTCTTCATTCTATGTAGGTTATCTTGTAACATCATCATGAATTTTATACATGTTTGTAGAAACATTAATGTGCATATACACAAATATTTTTGTGTCTTTACATCTGTTCATAAAGTTCTGTTCGAGTTGAAGAAACTATGAAATTCAACAAAGAAAGAATTTGAACAGGAGAGATGGAGAAAAAGGAAGAACATGATTCATAAATTTGAATTTTGAATTTGGATAAGATTCATCATTTTAGCCAAATCTATTTCCCATGCTTTTCTCCACAATTATTGATAAAAAAAATATAATTTAACAAAATTATGACATAAAACATAATTAAGTATGAAACCTAAGAGATTTATTTAATCATCATATTGAGATTGACACATCCTTAAAACAAGTTACAAGCACTTAAAAACTAATACTTTACTCCCTCCATTCCTAAGTAAGTGCATGTTTTAAGCTTTCTAGAATAAATCGATCACACCCTTCCAAATTTACCCTTGTTTTAAATTAACTTTAAATTTAATCACTTACTACTATTTCAATATCCAATGTCAACTTGAAAAGAGATCAAATTTAATTTAGGGTAAGTTAGCAAGAATACCTTCTATTTTCTAGGAGTGAGTAGTTTCTTAAAGGGTGTGTCCAAGCTAAAACATGTGCTTATTTAAGAACGGAGCGAGTAGCATTATTTTCATACTTACTCTAGTGCTCTTGCTGCTTGAAGTGCAAGGCATACACGCGTACTCCAGGAAAGTTTCTGGTGGATCTCATCGTCTAGGTGCAATGCTTCGTGGAGAGTAACATTTCTACAATACTCATAGACAAGCAGCCGTTGGCCATGCTCTGAACAGTAACCCACAAGTTTGACAATGTTTTCATGCTGAAGTTTAGAGATATTGGACACCATTTCAACAAATTCTTGATCACTTTGTTGCTTGGTCATAGCACTATCTAGTTTCTTGACTGCCAATAGCTAACAAAACAAAAGGCATCAAGAAACAGCCAAGTGTCAGTGCCTTCTACCTTGATGAAGGCAGCTAAATAGGTTAATACAAACATGAGGAATACAAGTATGTTAAATAGAAAGAAAGAAATTAATTCATTGGGGACATCAGGAGGCATGTCAGCTTATCTACAGTCTACAAATGGAAACCGTTGCCATCTGCAAGGTTGGACCTTCTACTATGAAGAACTCAGTCAAACATGACAGGCCCATCAAACAACTACAATTCAATGCAAAATAGAAATGTCTGTCACATAAATTCATGTTTTTAATTCAAATAACAAGTAATTTCCACCTCTGAAAAAGTGAATGAAGCTCAAGATCTGGTACTGACGCAGTCGCAACGCATGCAAGCACACAGTATCTACTATTTTGAAGTTGGTGAAACATAAAGATACTTACTTTTTTGGGAGACTCGGCTCTGTAGACTGTTCCTAGCATGCCTCCTCCAATAAGATTATCTTGAGAAAAACTATTTGTATACTGCTGAAGAGAGGCAATGGTGAAGAACTCTGCAGAGTTTATGTTCTTCATAGCATGTTTGACTGGGGCAATTGGGGGCAAAATTGGATTTACAACCATCCTCTCAGAAGAAAGAGCTTGAATGAAAGGTGGTGGTGGTGGTGGAAGAATATCCGATACCATTGACTCCATCTCTGAATCCAGATCATCATCTGTTGTGCTCTTCATATCTTTCTGTTGCATAGCCTCTGAAGTATTCATTGAGATGTTCCTACCCTGAGTTTTCCCATTTCCAGCCACTGGCCTCAAACCTGCTTCTTTTGGACATACCCATTTAGTCATCATAATGCCATTAAGAACAATAGCCAAATAAACAGAAACTCGTAAGGAAGTATATAAATGAACTATTTACCTTTTTCTGCATCATGATAAGTTTTTTGCACAAACTGATTTTCAGGATTACCCTTGGGCAAACTATAATCATATGTTTCATGTCTCTTGGCTTCTTTTTGGGCCTCTCTTCTTCTTTTAAAGAATCGTGACATCAAAAAGCAAACACCCAATCCAAGTATGACAAGGGATACTAATCCGGCAATAGCAATCAATTTGATGCGTCTGTTTGAATTACTACTCGTTTGCCTTCCAGAGGGCTGTAATCCTTGTCCTGGCGGTAAAGTAAATGGCAGTGAAGGGGCTAAATTTGGAGAAAGCGCAGAAAATGGTGCTGCTGAAGGTGATATTATGGGCGGTGAAGGGATGATAGTAGTATTAAAAGGGTTACCTGCATGTCTGATAAAAAATATAGGTCACCATGTGAGGTAAGAACATTTATAAGTATGCAAATGAACCTTTCATGAAACAAGAAAAGGCTACCTAATTGGCTTCCCCCGAAGTGTATCAACTAAAAATTATGGCTATGAGTCATGACTACAGGTTAGTCTATCAAAAAATACATTGAGTTGATTGTTTATCCAATGTAATTTCATTTTAACCAAATAAATGGTTCAAGACTATAAATATTAATAAATGTGGGGACAATTTCTGGAGAAGATCTTTGTAGATCTTCTTTTGGAGAAAAAGATGTGCAAAAGAAATGTACTTGGAGAGTTATCTTTTGAAGATTTGTGAGCATTTTCTTGCGAGTGGAAGAAGAGTTGTTTTTCAGTGAAAACCCCTCAAACTCCCTTCTTCATTGATTAATAAAAAACTTCTTAAAAGAGCTTAAGCAAAAATGAAGTGCTTCAAGCATCTAAAATAAACCAATCCAAACGGGCTTATGGTTTTCAAAAAGGTCTTTGAAAAAACTCTGAAAGACTTTTCCCAACAAACATCAACTAAATATCCATTATTATTCTTGCACAAAATGGAATTTAGCTAAAGTTGAGAGTGATATATATGATGATGTACAAAGTAGAATGGATAAAGAGGATTCATATAGTCATCCACAATTAATTTGGGATTAGGATAGTTGATTGATAGAGTAAGGAGTGATTCATAAGGCGGTATACTTGTGCAGTCTTCATCAGAAAGACCATACTAATAGTTGTATTATTACATGCTGTATCTTCAAGTTTGCTACTTTATCCATTTTTCAACCAGTGCACCGATTTATTTTATCAGATAAATGCCTGTTGCAGTAACAGAAACTAGAACTTCTAAAAGCAATACTTCCATGGTCAGCTCATGGAACGGTGAAGATTCTCTATGGAGACGAACTTTTCGCTTCAATCCAGAACTGCATGATACAACAGATATGTACTAGCAAAAATACTTTAAAGGACATTTACTCTTGGTAACTTAATCTACTTTTGGTCTAATTGTCAGTTTATGAGAAACAAGAGTTATACTGGCTTCCCATAAATACTCATTGCAAGCGCTGCTGGCAATCAAATCCCTTCACATATCTTCCCATAAATACTCATTGCAAGGGCTGCTGGCAATCAAATCCCTTCACATATCTAAATAGTGCAATCTCTAGTCCAAGGAACTTCCCCTTTTCTTTTTAATTTTTCAAATCACATAGTCCCATTACTTTATAGACTGGTTTATCTTGAGCCAAGGGTCTATCAGAAATAGCCTCTCTACCCCACCTCTGAGGTTAGGGGCATGGACTATATACACTCAATCCTCCCCAGACCCATTTTGTGGGAATATACCGGGTATGTTGTTGTTGTTGTTGTATCGTCCCATTACCACAAGTAATCAATAGTTGTCCAATTTTAAAATGATGGGAGTACACAGAGAGAGCCAAATTAAAACAAAGAGAACGAGATACTCCGTTCTTATTCAGAACTTGATTACAGAATAAAATGGACTCATCAGTTTAAAAGAAACTTCAAACTAAAAAAGTACGAAATTTCTCGTTTTACCTGAAGGACGAGATGTTCAACAATTTTAACGGTATAGGCCCAGAGAACAAATTATTCTCTATGTTTCTGCAGAACAAGAAAGTGACCAAACTTTAAGCACACATTAAGCAGATGATGACATAGTTGACATCATTATGATACTATCTATAATCATGGAGAGTTTCTTAGTCCATAATATTACAAATCCATTAGAGCGAGATCTTGCAAAACGTCAAGGACCCCAGAAAGCTGATTGTTCTGCAAGTGTCTGCAAATAGCCAAAAGCACATATTCAAACTGGAGTATAAGAATTCACCATAATTTTATATTAAAAGTTCAGTTCAGGAATTATGTTAACCCTGATAACATCCAAGTATATTAAGTTTAATGGTTGCAAATTGAGATATTAGACAAAATCAATCAGCTTTGTCAAGTATTATCCTTGAATATCAATCCTCTAGCTTGTTCACAGGAAACACATGTTGACGAATAACCATTCAGCAGAACTATACAACAGTTCCATATGCAACAAAATGTCAAAAACTATATTTAATTTTGTAGAACTTATCATTTTAAATTATGTATGAGCAGAACTTTTGTTAAACTGAACTTGAACTTGTATTCAGTGTGTCATTCCTCATAGCCAGAAAAGTAGATTCATCCCCTTATGTTTGCCTAACTATCATACCAACAAGGAGAAATACATACAAGGTAGAAAGTGACGACAAATTCCTCATTGAAGAAGGCAGCTGACCACTTAAAGAGTTCCCAGATAAGTCCCTGCAAAATAGGAACATGAAGGCATAAATACAAACAACACAAAGCAAAGTAGTTTCATGACTGGCGAAAAGGTAAAAAGCTAAAAGAAGTATGAGTACATATTAATCAAAGTCTTAAGCTGCGGAAAGGCATCTGGAATGACTCCATTAAGATGATTGTTGTTTAACGACCTACAAGGAAAGAATTAAACGTGATGAAGACAAAACTATGATAGTCAAAAAGAATATCAAGTAAATAGAACTTACAAGTCTGATAATTGCCCTAACGAGGATATGTTGTCTGGTAGGCTCCCAGTAAGCTGGTTACCGGAGAGAGACCTGTATAGACACAAATGCAATAATAGGATAAAAAAGTGGATTTAGGATTTTGCAAATTAACTATAAAACTTGATGAGGAAGCTCAGTAGGGACGCATTAACAACTTACAGTGTTTTGAGGGTAACGGGCAAATTGGATGGTATAGCACCTCCAATATGATTGTTGCTGAGATCCCTGATTTCATCAATACACAAAGTGTAGAAATTATTTAACAAATACTAGCAATTAACTAAAGCCATAAGTAAACAAAATGAAAGATGTAATAGCAGTGTCAAATTGGTGAAGAGAAGGAAAAGTACACAGAAAAGAATGACTAGCTGCAATTCATGAAGTGAAATCAATGCATTCGTAAAGATAAAGATGGCACCAACATTTGTATGATTGAAGCAAAGCTTCCTATGCCCTCACTTAGTTCACCTCCCAAATTTGAATCATTTAGTACTCTGTCAAAGCAAATAATAGAAATCCATTATAAACTGTCATCTAACCATGTGAAAGACTAAGGCGAAAAAAGAGAATCCTTACATCCCAGTTACATTGGCGTTGACACAAAGTACACCATGCCACTGATCACCACAAGGGTCTAATCCATATGGCACCCATCCAGGAAGCAAGGGGTAGCCCAGACTACTATACAAACTATTTATGGCAAATACTGGAGAGCAAGAAAACAAAACAAAGTCATGAGCTTCACCTTTCTTTTACACAAAAAAATCCAACTGTAATTCCACCGAAGTTAATAAAATTGATAACAAATTCAAACTACTGAGAGATTCTGCATTAATACACAACACATACACTGTGAAAACATAAAACTTAGACCATTGAGAAATTATTAATTACCATCACGAGGATCAGTAAACCCCTGGCAATTTTGAACAGCAAGAATTGCAAATACAAACAAAATCTTCACATATAGTCCACCCATCCTGTCACCAATCATCACAAACAAAAACTGCAAGAACACAAATCTTCTGCTTCCTCTTCCTCTGTCCTTTTTCCTTCAAACCTTTGCTTCACAGTTCCACAAAAAACAAGAAAAGACTGCAAAACCCCACAAAGATCTTCACTTTAACAGAAACAATAGAGGAATCTCCAACAATCAGAAGAACAAAAAACCTTTAAAACTACATTTTCATGGATTTCAAAACAACAAATACCAAGCAAGAACCTTCAAAAAGAGTACTCTCACAAAAGCAAGACAGTCAAAAGCTGTCTTTAGAAAAGTTCAAAATACATTAAAAGAACACATCTGTCAATACAAAAGTACATAAAGATCCAAACTTTATGACCCAAAAAAAAAAAAAAAAAAAAAAAAAAAGAAAAGGAAAAATTAGTAAAGTGATCAGCATTGAAGAACCCCACAAGCCAGAAACAGTTGATTTACGTACAAGAAAGTTGGGATATGTGCTACTAACCTTTTTCTGTTTTTATGTTTCCAAACAAAACAAAAATAAAAGATACTTGCTTCAAGGTTTATAATCCCTTAGTTAAGACAACCACATATTACATATAACAAATTTTTGTAGGAGAACGTTAAAGTTGGGAAAAATCTCCATAATTTGATTTGAATTTATCCAGAGTGTACCGTTAGTACTGTGTAGAAAATAGTTGTGCTTGGTGGCTTTTCAACAGATGACCCCACTGTGAAATTGACTATCTGTACAAACATTGTCTTTTTCGTGTTACATTATTTTTTATTTTGTTTTTAATGAAATTACTCAATTCATGGTAAATCTAAAATTTACTTTCTTTTTGAGACATTATCATACTACTAGAAGCATTATTAGTTACTGTGACGGCCAAAAAACACTATAATAAAAATGCACTTATAGAGAAATTTGATTGTTATACACTTAGAATAATATTTTTATTTTTTTAAGCATATTTAGTTGCTGCAGATAAAAGAGATGTATAAAATCTAATTCTTTTTTAGTGTTATAAAAGTTTTATTTAAATTTTACATCTCAAAGAATAGCTTATTTTAAGGAAAGTTAATATGATTTATACAGATTTAGAGTTTAAAAAATATATTTTAAATTTTACTTGAAAAAATTAAATTGTTTCACAATAGATGGAAGAATTGCACTTTGTATAAAAAAATGAAGTTTTTTAACAATTAATAACTTTTTGTCAGAAATGATGTATTAAAATATCTGATCAAATTCTCTAGACTAATTATTGGTGATTTTAGAAATTTTTATTTTGATAAAAATGGTTATTATATAAAATAAAATAAAAAAAGAGTTACTATAGAAGGGTAAGTAATTCTATAAAAAAAGAAAAAGTGTACATAAAATTCGATTTCCAAAAAAAAAAAAGGTTAACTTGTTTTTGGTAAGATGGATAATTCATAATTGCATTCTAACAATTAATTGAAAGCTTTATATGATCCGAGTTAACTGTCCTATGTCAACTTTTACTTCTTACTTACAAGTAAAATAGTATTTATGTTTTTGTTTAAAGATGCTTTTCATCACATAATTAATTGGTAAGTGAATTGGAAATGACTAATAGAGCACCCAAACTGCATTATATTAAAAATGTAGAAGACAATATACATTCTTGATTATTTATTTTTTAATAACGTCCATCACCTAGTAAGATGTTTTAATTATTGATATCACAATATTGGTGATTTATTTAAGATAGTAAAATGTTGATATCACTAATTTCTATTTTGTCATTGCATTATCAATTTTTATTTATTCTCTTTAAAAAAAAAATTATTATATTATTAAAATTAAATATTGATAGATTTCCAATCGCTATCGCTATAACACTTAAACAAGACCAAATATCTATTAATTTTCGTAAGGAGAAATTACCTAATATCATAATTATAAATTATGTAATTATTTTATAATAATTACCATACATAAGATTATTTTGAGGAAAGAAAAAATTATGGCCGCATGACCCCCTATTTTCATGTCACCTTCCTTTTTCAAATCAATTTAATTTATTTTTTCCTCTCCCACTTTACCAATTGTACCATCACACCTATTTTCAATTAATTTAATTCATCCAAAACTTTTTATCGCCTCTGTCGTCAACCTCCACTTCATCTTCGAAAGACAGAAAAAAGGGACAACACTCGCCATTATTCAGGTAGTAGAGAAGATTTGTCATTCATTTGATGATTCAAAAGAGGAAGGTATTGAAAACATCAAAGATGGTTATTCGAATCATCACTGACAATGTTAAAAGGTGGTTATTGTCAAAAATAGCAAAGTTGAGTCTTTAATTAAAAATATTAAAGCAATAATTTGTTATTTATCAAATATAATAATATAAAGCATTTTTTATGTATTTGTCTAAATACGTATATATTTTTATTTTTTTTGCAATCTAAAAATATATATATTCTGTAAATATAAAAAAAAATATTAAAAATATTGTCATTACTTATAACTGTTGTTATAGACTATAAATACGGTATTAAGTATGTCACTCCCAATAATTTTTCATATTTGAATTAGCCAGAAGTCTTTTCTTTCAACAAGCTACATTCTTATGGACCTAGTTTTAAATCCGGATTAGACAGAGTT
>JBDJHY010000049.1:14032734-14045797 GCA_039654485.1 Withania somnifera | reverse complement strand
CCTTCAAGGAAAAAGATATCAGCTACATCAAGTTGTATGAGTTCGATATTATCTTCGGTAATAAAGTTTGCCTCTGGCTTGTTTTCTTCCCTTTTTAGGGATGCTTGATATAATTGGACTAGTCATTTCGACGCACGACAAATGTGCGACCAATGTCCTTTTCCTCCATAATTGTGACACAAATTTTCTGAATTTTTCTTGGGCACTATATCATGATGCTCGTCCCTCCTTTTGCGTTGCTAATCATTATTTACTGCAAGGCGATCATCAAGACCATCACTCCTTCTTCAACCTAGGCCACGACCACGTCTGGGGCCGCACGACCTCTTTCATGCTGTTGATAATTTACCTCCTTTAATTCAGAAAATGGAGCAGATCCAACGGATCAATTTTCATGATTTTTCATCAGGAGGTCGTTGTGTTGTTCGGCAACCAGGAGATGTGAATTAATTTAGAATATTTTGTGAAGCCCATACCTTGGTATTGATGCTGCAGGAGCACATTTGAGGCCGGAAAAGTAGAGTAGGTCTTCTCAAGCATATTATGATCGGTGATGTTTCCTCCGCATAACTTTAGCTGTGAAATAATTTTAAAATGACAGAATTATATACAGTTATAGTCGTAAAATCTTGTGACCTTAGATTCAGCCACTCGTGATAGGCATGTGGAAGAACGACCAACTTCAGGTGATCGTATTTATCTTTTAAATTATTCCACAGGGTAAAGAGATCTTTTACCGTAAGATATTTCATTTTCTAACCCTCGTCAAGGTGGTGGAGGAGAAATATCATCGCCTCACCTTGACCCGATCTTGGACCGATGCATGATTTTCATTCTTGATGGTGTCTGCCAGACCCATCATTTTTAAATGCAGCTCGGCATCTAGTGCCCACGACATGTAGCCTTTGTCCGATATATTAAAGGCAACAAATTCAAGTTTATTGATATTAGACATTATAATAAAATATTAGCTTTTTATATCTTTTATAATATTTGCTCAATCCAGTAGAACCTCATGCTGATAACGTGTAATAAAATAAAATACAATCTCAAACTACATAAATTCTAAAATTAAAAAGCTTTTAAAAGAGGAAAGTTGTTAAAATAAGAGAGTGGAGAGAATTTTTTTCTTTTTCTTGAAATGGAAAAGTAGCCCAAATTGCTATTTATGTCTAGCTATTTATAGACCAAATTTAGTCTTTATATTTACAACTAAGACCACTAATTATTAAATAATGTTGACACCACCTGGGCTACATCACAAAAATAATATAACTTTTTATTGAAATGAACAATGTAACACATAAGTCATGTTACAAATTAAATGCTTTACAAGAGTACCAAACTTGCAGTGTGTCTCACACCCGGCGTGAGATCGATACATGGCAGCAGCAAGAATTGTTGCTGATTATAGGGTCATTTTCGGTGTTGTAGGGTTACCTGGGCTGTGCCTGGGCACTGAGTGTTAAGGGGGAACTACGGACCCGTTGAGGTACCTCAAAGGACACCAAAAAATAAAGGATTGCTCTGAGTTTAAGATCAACCCTTTTAAAAAAAATAATAAAAAAAATAGTAATATTCTCTAAAATAATGGCAAACCACAGCTAGCTCAATTATGAATATAAGCCGACCACACAAAACTGTAAACTCAGACTTCCACCAACCTTAGCCTCACTGACTCACAAAACAGCATTACTCACTTTATTTTATTTAACATGATGATAATTAATTGAAAAAAATTAAAAATTAAATTAATAATAAATATTCGTAATTATATTTGTAGTACATCTTTGATTTATATAAAGTTTAGAAAAATAAGTTCCGTAAATTAAATTAAACATAAAGAGAGTAAATATAATTATAATCTGCAAGTTCTACATGATTTATTTGCCACAAGCTACGCAGCAGATCGAACCACACAATATTAATCATATGTTGGCTGCTATATAAAGTTATTTTTTTCCAAAAGCAAGCTATCCAAATGAAATTATTTTGTATTTATTAGTTTTCATTTTCCTTATTGGTAATGATTTAAATGTCATTACCCTTTGCAAGTTGCTAAAGCATATAATATTAGCTGGATCATTGCTGTCTTGAGATTACGGCTAAGTGATTTGTTCTTTCATTGTTATAGCCTTGTATAATCTTCTATTAAATATTTAATGTGAAAATGATGGTGGTTGCCTTGTAGCTGGGGTTTTCATGAGAATCCTACTTTTAGCAACTAATTAAATGAACCTCTTTATCTTCCTTATTTTTTGCTTTTCTAATCTTTGTTTGATCCTCCGTAATTATGAATGACAAAAAGACGTTGTATTTTTAATTAATTGTATATTCTTTTTCTTTTAAAAAGAATGTTTTTTTTTTACTTTTTTCGGAGTTTAAGAAAAATAAAAAAGATTTTAAAATTTATGATATAGAATTAAAGTTATATCAAATGTACAAAAATATTTTTTTTATCTTGTGGTCTTAATCATACCGTGTAAAAAATTGTGATTAAAACGTTATTTAAAAAAAGAATCATTCTTTTTAAACTGAAAAAAAAAAGTGAAAAGGGTTATTCTTTTTAAAAAGAACGGAGTAATAATTATTAATATCTTGTGATAAATCCATTCAAAAGCCCTAACCCCTATCCCACACCCTACACCCCAACCACTTAAATCCACACTCTCTAATTATAAAGTCAAAATTTTTGTTAAGAAGATTCAAAATCTGAAAAAGTAAACACACAAATTAGATAAAAGAGATCGGCATCTATTATATATATAAAAAATAATTTTATTTATGTATAACGAATATAATATTTTTATCAAAGGAGGTTCGGATAGCCCCCTGACCAATGGGTGGCACCGCAACTGACACTCCCCATCCATTTCATCACAATAATTTTTCGCTACAGTACATATATAAATGCTTTTTTTAGATTCATTTTATTTTTACTTAACTAAAAGCTATAAGTAAGACGTCCTCATTTATTTTTAAAAAAGTATTTTTTAGATGAAAATCCTAAGTATAAAAAACATAAATACAAGTAGTAGTTAAGGTTTTCCCTTGCATGCCTGCTTTTATTTGGAGAAAAGAGTTGACCTAGCCATGTATGTTTACACAAGATTATTGTCAACTCTTGTAGATCATGATGTAAGACTATACTAAGTATTTATTTGTTTATACATTAATATGAGTAGTGGAATGATGCCCATCTGCAATCTTGGATAGAACACACTTTAATTTGAGGAATATATCATGCAGGAGTTGTTATCTATAACTTTCCCTTGCTTGTTCCTTCCTACCTTTGATCAGAAGCAAGGCACTGTACACTTTTTCTTGAATTTCTCTACATATTTATTTAGAGTGGTTAATCAATAGTTACATT
Organism: Withania somnifera; assembly: GCA_039654485.1. NCBI lineage: Eukaryota > Viridiplantae > Streptophyta > Magnoliopsida > Solanales > Solanaceae > Withania > Withania somnifera. The sequence continues at coordinate 14,042,424 of JBDJHY010000049.1, read as the reverse complement.
TGGCTATTTTTTTTTTAATTTTTTTTTTTTTTAAAGAGGAGGCTATTTAAGTAAACTTTTTTATAACTCAGCCTACTATTTAATCCATCTGTCCCAATTTCCAAATTAATTATTTGTCGTTTTGCACTTCTCAAAATTTAATTTATGTGAGCTTTGATTAATATTTTAAATTATATTTCTGTAATTTTATTGAACTGAAAATGGCAACCTACAAGTTAATGCAATTTTAAAATATTGAGTTGGTCTAATTTAATTTAATTTTAAAAATTAATTAAATTGATTTTTTAAAATGAAAAAAAAAATTATTTTGGAATAAAGAAAATGCTTGTGAATGAAACTTGTATGTTTCTAATTAGCAAAAATTTATATGAGTTTTTGTTTTCCGCCCAATGTTTGATAGTGTTTCTTTAAGATTCTATTAATTCAGATTAGTTGAGTTTCAATTTGAAAGAAAACGGGGTAAAAAATTTCTAATAAAAAATAATTTTATATCCAAAAGTTCAAATTTAATACATCTGATTAAGAATGAACACTATTATTTCATTACAATATTTAATGATAAAAATTATATATCAGAAGTTAAAGTTAAAGCTTTTTGCCTGTCATAAGAATCAAATTAACAAAAGTACATGAATGAGTGATCGAGTATGATCCACCACTAATTAACATGTAATTAAATTAAAATAATAGCACTTCCTACACCATCAATCCATCTTCTCATCAATTAAGTGAGACATGAGTGAGGTTAAATAAGACAGAGACCTCTCAACTAATCCAACACACATATATATATACATATATACAAACACTCACTCTACCTACTATTATTTCTAAAATAAGGTTAAATAAAATATGCAAGTATGATGATTATAAAGTCAAACATCTCAATTCTGGACCCATTAGAAGGAAAACCGTCCTTTTCAAGATCCTTTAAAGCAACCACAGACAACTTATGTTCATGCATGATAATATCATACTAGTAGTAATTAACTAGAGAAAAGTTAAATGAAATAATTAAAAAAGAAAACAAGTTTCTTTTATCTTGAAATTTACTTTTTCTCTGATTAATTGTTTCTACTTCAAGTTTCAAAGTACAGAAAATTTACCTGCAAAAATTATTAATTCATTTTTATATCATTTTATGTCACAAACATTTCCTTTTTATTGTGTGTAAAAAAATATATATATTTTTTCTACTTTTATAAATAATTAAATTTTAGCTTTTCTTATTTTACCTGTAAATAATTAATTTGTATCCACTTAAAACATAAAACTTTTTATTTTTTTAAATATCATGTGCAATTAAATACACAACTATATAAAATGGGATTAAAGGAGTGCAATATTTTCAACAGCTCTAAATGCAAAAATGTTTGTAATTAAAGTATCTTTGACATAAAGTTTATACTCATAATTATATTAAATTTTGAAAAGGCAAAATGAAAAACTGTCGGTTCACTTAAAAAAAGTCTTCAAATTTTGCATCTTTTTGTATTTTTCTTTCAATAAGGCCCTATAGATTTTTCTTTAAAATAAAATTTTCATAAAGAAAGAGTGTAGACAAAGAAATAATGGTATAGTCCAAGAGGCTTAGCTCAATGGTCACCGGGTCCACTTCTTGCAGTGTGCCTCACACCCGGCGTGGGATCGATTCCTGGCAGCAGCAAGAATTGTTGCTGATTATAGGGTCATCCTCGGTGTTGTTGGGGTTACCTGGACCGTTGTTATCCGAGCACTGAGTGATAAGGGGGGACTACAAAACCATTGAGGCACCTCAAAGGACACCCAAAAAAATAAGGGGTTGATACGTGTTAGGATCAACCCTTTTCCAAAAAAAGAAATAATGGTATACTGGAATAAAAATGAAATAATTGAGGGTAGAAAAATGTGGGGTCCAACAATAGTGAAATGGGGCCCACTCCCAAGTGAGGAAAAAAAAAAAAGAGATGCTTATAACCTATAGTTTCACAAGCCTCAAAAAAAAAAAAAAAAAATCCTCCATGTGCATTTCTTGCCATTGCTCTATCATTTCTTGCTGGCAATCTATTCTATTTACAGTTCATCTTTAACTAAAAGATTTCTCTATGTCACGTTCTTGAACATGTCTTTATTCTTTATACCAATTTCTTTAGCTAATTGAGTTTCATCTTTTTCTTTTTTTCACCCATTTTTTCTTTTTCTTTTCTTCACTAAGCTTGTTAGTTGAACATGGATTCCAAGACCCTTCTTGATTATGCATTGTTTCAGCTTACCCCAACTAGAACAAGGTTGGTTTTGAGAGGATTAGTTATCGTTTTATCTTGTTATGACTATTATTTAGGATGATTTGTCGCGTTGTTTATAGTGTTTTGTCATAACTTTCCTAGTTTTGGTTATTTCTTTCTCTATCGGAAATAGTCTGTTTTAACTCATAGATTACACTGAGCATGTTGATGTTTTAGAGAACTAGTGATTAGTGAGTTTCTGTTAACCTTTTCTTTTTAGCTTGTATTGTTATGGAAACTGATAAAGATTTGATCTTTTTGTGTTTTTGGCTTGTGGGTATTGATAAAGATGTGATCTTGTGGTGTTTTCTGGGAGTAAAAGTGAGAAATTGGCATCTGGATTGGTGGAACCTTTCATTTCTCACTTGAAATTTGCTAAAGATCAGATTCCAAAAGGTGGGTACTCAATCACATTGAAGCCACCTTCAACTCATTCCTACTGGTTCACCAAAGCCACATTCCAAAGGTATATTTTCTACTTGATCTTTGACAAGTTTTAAGCTTTTAGTAATTTTGGTTCATTAGTACCAACGTGTTACTTGAATCTTTTGGAACTTCTGGAATTGCTGAAAGTTTCTTGAAGATGATCTTGATGGCATATGGTAAATGATCTATGTTCTAGTCAATGCGAAACTCAAGAATATAATGGAGAAAGATAGTGTAACTAAAGCTTACTTTAGGTAACCTTATTGGCAAATTTGTCATAAAGCATCACTAGATTGTGATTATTGGTTAAAAAGGTAGACCAAATCTTCATGGACGTTTTGCTAACAACTTCACTTAACCATATACAACTGCTTACTGGAGTTAATTAGAAAACAATCCTCCTTGTTGTCATGTACTGAGTTCTATTGGTTGCCTGAAGGATTGATTGTCTTCAAGCATAATCCCTTTGGAAAACAGGGTATTGTTGTTTTAGCACTATCATGTGAATGATCTTTTGCACATAGGAAGCTATACTCTAATTGCAAACTATTAGGTAACTGAATACTAAAGAATGCATTCTTGTTGGATCTAGCATAAATGTGAAGCTGATCCAGTGGAAAGACAATTTTGTTTACTCGGTTTTCTTGTGTTCATGGGCAGATTTGTACGCTTTGTAAGTACACCTGAAATTCTTGAGAGGTTTATGCGATTGGAACGTGAGATCTCACAGATCGAGAGTTCCATTCAATCCAATGAATGCTCCAACGGAAACTCAGAGGAAGGTATGTTCAAGGCATACTGATAAGTTCTCCTTCTGTAGACATCAAATCAGATAAGCATTGTCCATTAGTTGTCCATTAAAGATCTCTTCTTTTTATGATAAATAACTTTTGAACCTTTCTCAGTAGAGCTCATACCATATTCAGACTGGGGCTAATGTCATTTGTTGCTTGACTTGCAGGAAGCTCACCAGCTAATAGTGAGAGTACCAGGAAATCAAATGATTCACTCAAGGTATTTTACTTGATCACAGTTAGAATTTTTGCTAGTCATTTTCTTTTAAATCTAGTAGCTCATTAGAAAATTTCACTTTGATGGCTTTTTCTAGGCAAAATCTGAAGTAGAAGAAGCTAATAATGCTGCACCAAAAGAAAACTCCAAGTAAGTTATTTGCCCTTGGAAGCAACAATGATTTGTCAATCCATCGTTGCCTGTGGGTCTTACCAAGTTATTTCTTTTCTATCATTTCAGAGTTCACCTTCAGCGTCACCTGGATACCCGAAAGGCATTACTTCGGAAAGAGCAGGCCATGGCTTATGCACGTGCAACAGTTGCAGGCTTTGAGATAGACCAATTGGATGATCTCATACAGTTTGCTAATTCTTTTGGTGCTTTACGTCTTAGGTATGGTAAGAGTATAGTGTCTTCATAACCTACGGTTTGTAGCTTAATCATGTAGATAAAGAAAAACAACTGGTGTAAATTGGATCATCAGTGTTTGTCTTTGACTAATTTTGCTATAAGAAATGTCTATAGAAGCTTCCAATCATCATAGTGAACCTTTGTTCCATTCTGGTGCATAACAGAAAACAGAGTCTGGAGGGACATCTGCTATCTAACAACCAAAACAGATCTCTTTTTGGGTGTGCAAAGAGCATCACACGTTGTTATGTTCATCCTTTCATTTTATATGTGTGTTACTCTTCTAATTTGCTACGGTAAAATGTAAAATTATCCATTTTATATTAATTTCAACGGAAGCATCTCCTACTCGTGGAACTAGAAAACGGCTAGGTGTAGCTCGTGATGATGATATAACAAGCTTCTATGTCTTTCACTGTATACATAATAGCATGTGCGAGGATGTCAAGATTGAGTCAACTGTTATAGTTCCATTCTTCTTTTAATTTCAATTTGTGTCATCTACCTTTCTTGTAGGGATGCATGCCTTGACTTCAAGGAACTTTACAAGCAAAAGCACACAGATGGCCAATGGATGGATGAGGTAGCTGCAATGCAGGCATGTACCCCAGTGGATCTATCGTACTTGGGAAATCAAGGTGTTATTCTTGCATATGACAATAGTGGCTCTTTGGATAGTTCTGACTCGAAGGAATCAATAAATTCAAATGGTGTCAAAGGTATCCTATCTATTCTTTCTTAACATTAATTTTATTTATTCCACAAGATTTGAGCTTAGCTGGTAGTTATGTTATCAGCAGAGTCCTAGAAAGGACGTGTCATAAGAAGTATATTAGGTAGTGTTATGCATACCGATGACCAATGATCAAGAGACATTTTATGTACTAATATATGTGCATATAAATGTATGTCTACAACACAAACTAAGCTTTTTTCAACTGCTGTGTGTGCAGATGAGAATCTTCCTGCATCAGATCCATCCATGTCAGAAAAAGGTCAGATGCAGATGCCATGGCAGAATCAGATCCCTCCGTATATGTACAACTTTCATGGCCCAGCTCAGCAGATGCCTTTTGCTGGCATGCATCCTTTGCAATACTATCCAGCACATATGCAGTGGCCACAAAGTGTAAATGGCTCAACAAATGGTTCTGTTAGGGACTCTCACAAACGATCAAAGAAGAAGGAGAAATCCAATCTGAAAGAACATGACAGTTCAGAAGATGATGAACAAATTGAGTCGAGTGCCTCTGATTTTGGAACTGATTCAGATGAAGTTAGGAAGCATGACAAAAAACATTCTTCAAGGGAGAACTCACATGCTAAAAAGCACAAGAAGAAATCCTCAAAAACAGTTATAATCCGCAACATCAATTATATCACTTCCAAGAGAAAGGATGAGGAAAATGATGGATCTTCGTATGATTCTTCTTCAGCTGAATCTCATTTACTCGATGAAGATTCTATCAAAGAGCAGGTAGATGATGCTGTTGCAATACTGGAGAAACGTCGCAACTCAAAAAGACATAGGCACAAGAATAGAGGACATCAGGAACTTGACATAGAAAATGAATCAAATAGTTACAGAAACACGGACCTAAATGACGGCATGTCGCCAAAGTTATCCGAGAAAGCAAAAGGAAATAAGGCTTGGGACGCATTCCAGAATATTCTGATGAGTCGTGAGGAGTCAAGTATGAATGGGGCTAGTGACCAACTACCCTTGAACTTCGAGGATGAAGGCTATGGGATCAAGAATTTTGGTGAGAAGATCAGAAGAGACCATCTGACATCTGATGATTCTCTATTTATGAGCAAAAATCATGACGAAAATGACACGAAGGTTAGCATGGTGGATTTTGCCAATGGTGAGGATATGAGACCAAGTTTGAAGAAAGGAGTTTCTGAGGATGTGCATCTTCTATTTTGGCACAAAGAACCATCCGGAGGCAATACATTGGGAACTCTATCTGATTTTGGTTCTGAATCCTCCGCTAGTAGAAATATTAATGGGGAAGATTGGTTTGTTGTCAACCACTCTGGCAGTTCAGAAACTCTAGAGGCTAAGCGAATAATATTTGACAATGACATGTCAACTCAGAAAAGTTCTTCTCAAGTTGAAAGTGAAAGAGCTGTTCCAATCGATGATTCTTTCATGGTACAATCTCGACCATCTTTTGATGATCATTATGGCTCTCAGTGGAAAACAGACATTGGCATGGACACAGACCTGGTTGCTGCAGCAAATGCTGTAAATGATGATCCAATTGCATCCAAAACCAAGCTTAGTACATCCGGGGCCAGTCAACCTGATGACCTCTGTGTGGTGCTTGCAAGAGACCCTAGTTTGGATCCTGTTGAGGCATCTTGGCAACCAGAATTGGATTTTCAGATTGAAGCTTCTTTCACTCAGGTTGAAAAAAGATCTTCTGCAGTTGAGACTAATCCTGCTGAAGGAAAGTTCCCTGTGAAAGGTAAAAGCACAAGTAAGAAGGATGGTCTTGCAAAGACAGGGAAAGATGCAAGGTCTAAAGTCTCTCCTCCATCCCTGTCAAGGAGCAGGATTGATGCTTTAGCAAAAAGCAAGATGTCTCCTCCTAACAAGCTGACAACCCAGAAGAGCAAATTAGATCGGGTACAACAATAACCAGTAACCTCACTTGTTAGGTGTTTTTGCCTCCATTATTTTTTTCTTATATACCATACATGTTCATTGTTTATATAGGAGGAAGAAATGCGCAAGAGAATGGAAGAATTAGTGATCGAGAGGCAAAATAGGATTGCAGAAAGATCTGCAGCTAAGGGTTCGTCCCCAGCAGTTTCCAAGAAAGGGCCAGCAGGAAGTAAAACAGCTTCAAAGATATCTCCTTCATCCAAAGTTCACACATTTCCAGTGCAGGTCAAGCATTAAGGAGAACTCCAACAAGGAAAACTATGATCCGACCTTAAAATATTTGAGTGCTTTGCGCAAACTTGGAACATCCACAACCCGTTGCTTTGTGCATATTGGATTATCCGCAAATATCTTGGAGAAATAAAATCTTTTAGATGGAACTTGGAGATTCTTTCTTTACTAGGACAGCGTTGCTTGCTGGTTTAATGCAAGTTCCTTCTCATTTATTTACACATTCTTGTCCCATCATAAGGTTTTACCAGTATAGTTGTTTGAGGCTTTATTATTATTTTTATACTTCTATTGAGGCTTTATTATTATTTGCATGCTGGTATTTGTTCATATGTTGTGTAAAGTTATATGTAAATCTATCTGTGAGTTAAAACCTGTAATAGCAAAACCTGTTTCAGTTTGCTGGATAAGTGAAGATAGGCTTTGGTACTTTCTGGAGTTGTTGTCATGTACTATGAACATCTGTCTTCCCATATTTATTCTTGATTCACATAATTTTGTTATAATCCTCACACTTAACCAGCTCTTTTAAAGCAGTTACTTTCTTGTTGTCAACTGCTCCTGTATGTTCTTTACTTTCTTCTTTTTGTATATTATACATCAAATTTGTATATTAAAACTTGATAAGTAGAATGTGATGGCATATACCGGCAGATGATTCATATATTCAATAAGGTTGTGGAAGCCAATCCTTTGAGAGGATGATACATGAATTGAGAGAGTTGAAATCACAGGAATTGACAAAGATTCCAACATCTGTACATTTATTTATTAATTACTTGAATTGTCTCTTTATTTTGATTTGGGGCAGGCATGTCCTAAATCAGAAGTCACGACTTAAGGCATCCAACAAAGAAACTTCTGTCTTGTCACATATATACATATATATATATATATATATATATATGTATATATATTTCATTTCTACTCCAAGATTGAAGAACCAGTTGTTTGAACAATTATAGTTTATTAGGTAAAGCACCAGTTGAGCTTTTGAAAGTTCTTAATCTTACTTGTCCAGTTGATTTACTAATCTTAATTTCTGTCCCAATGACAATATGACATCATCATCATCCATGAACAAATGATCGCAGTATCACAAGTTTGAATCTTATCGATGTTCTAACCAAAGACACCCTAAGACATTGTTCAGGATTTAAGTTATACACGCTGAAAATAAAACATTTTCTTAATTATCAGTATAATTTAACTTACTATAATCAGCATGTATCATTTTATCAGGTTATGTGCCAGGGAGGTGAAAACACTACTACAGAGATTTGAATGCTTGCTGAAAAGCCTGTGACATTGTCTGGTCCAGGTTGTCCAACCCTTCCTCTAAGTTGGTTTTTAGGTCAGTCAACAGCGATTCAAGATTTTTATTAAGGGAATTCAAAGTATATAAAGAAGTAAGTATATGATGAAGCTAAACTTAGAATCAAAAGAAGCTAAAAGAAACAGTATGGGAAGACAGAGGGTGACCTAAAACCCTTGCTTCCCCCTAGCTCCGTCCTGAGGTAAGTTCCAACCAAAGTGAAGCATCTCTGTAATGACTTTCACAATAAATCCGCTTGTATAAATATCTTTTATACTGTCCACCCTTATTTGTCTCCTATTTGTATGGCTAACATGTTTTGATCACTAAAAGACCCCTGAATATCAGAAGCTTAGATAAACTTTTGTCTAGAAGTATTCATCAGATACAGCTCCAAAACATCAAGAAAAAGATAAAAACTATACATTAACAAACCCAAAAACTTTGGGGTCATACGCGGTTTGGCCTCAAAAAACCAAAAAAATTAATTAGAATAACTCACCTCCATTATTTTTTTTTGTCTTAGCACTCTCTCTCTATTTTGGTAACAAAAGAGAGAAGAAGTGGTGTCCGTGAGACAAGTTGGATTAACCAATTTCCCAGTTGACTCCAGAGCTTGTCCATCATATTTTCTCCCTCTTCTTTTTCAATTTTCCTACAACTATTCCTACATAATACTTTAATCAAAATCAACAAAAAAAAAAAAGTTTTTAATAATATTTATGTTAATCCTGTATTCTTGAATGTTCTTGACTTCCTCCTTCTCCAACATTTTTTTAATAGTACGTATTATTATATTGTTGTCATTCACTGGTATTTTGCGTTAGCAAATAATATTTTTGCTAATTTCAATTATCAAAACCTAGAAATTTGACCCCGTACAACCATTATTCTATTTCTTATTGTCATCTTTTTCTTCAATCTTGTATAAAACTTGTAATTGTATGTTAGAAATGGTCATTGGGGCATGTTTTGGTGTGCCTCCTTTCTTTTCTCGCAGGAAGCATAGTACAATATTTGAGGTATTTTGTTTTCTCTCTTTCTTTATCCTCTGATTCCATTTTCTCCAAAAACTTCTACATTTTTTGTCTGAACATGTTATGAATTATGATCAGTTTTTGCTCAAGGAACAAACAGCCCATGCACATAATCTTGAGAAAAAAACCACATCAAAAGTCAACTTATTTTGGACACAATGAGCATGTTTCTGGCATAGATGTGAATTATCTGTCTTTGCACGAAGAAACATAGAAAATGGGCATTTTGGGTATTGCCACTACTAGTATACCACCCACAGTAGTTGACTAACATTTGCAGGAAGAGGACATGAAAGAAACAAAAAGAAGCCCTATTATTGA
>JBDJHY010000049.1:14006469-14020402 GCA_039654485.1 Withania somnifera | reverse complement strand
TAATATGAATTCTATATATCAGACGAGAATATACACACACACAAAAAAAAAAAAAAAAAAAAGGATCACTATAGGTGTCAATATATAACGGTATTAGTGCACTTAGGCGCTTTGGAGAGGTTTGAGCAATTACAATAATGATTTTCCCTGGCAGTGTTCTATAGATGTTCTTGAGCTGTGATTTCATGCATATACTAGGAGCGAAATGCTTGAAACTATATCCTTTTTTATCCAGGGACGAAGAGAAGTGAGCAGAGTTATTTAATCATACATCATTATTGTTTTCATTTATCTGTTTTGCACCTGATTACTAGGAAGAATTAATTTTCAGTGCATGGTAATAAGAATGTTGTTTCACAGAATATTTCTCATCTAAAACATTATCTTCTGAAACTCAGAAACAATGATGTGTATCCAACAGAAGACATATTTGTGAATGAATATGCAGGAAATGTATTGATCTCTTTCAATTTTTCCCTTGTCCCGTTTGAAATCCTAAAATATTACTTACTTTAGGACTTAAAATGGCCAAAACACACCTGAAGAATCACATTTTTTTTTTAACTGAACTATTAAGTGTGCGAGTTTTCTGCCGAAACTTATAACATTAACTATCAATTATTCGTTTTTTCAACTAGAATGATGGTGATATTTCACGTAGAAAAAGTGAACAATTAGTATGTAATTAAAGAGGTATTTTGATAAATTATTGGTGATAGTTCAATTAGGAAACTCACACACCCGATAGTTCAATTATAAATCTTGAGAAAACAAAACACTTTAGGTGCATTTTTGAGAATTTTTTACTCAAATAAGCTATTATTAGAATCAGTTCACCAAAATAGTATATCTTTTTAAAACTTTACAAAACTAGTATATACGTAGTTGGCAGTAACGTATTAGGCTATATTTCAATAAAAAATAATCAACAGACCAAAAAATAATGAACTAACAGCGTTAAGTAGTTATATGTTACCAACTGTAACGCTTTTTAAGGTCATGATAACGACTTTAACGTCAGATTTCGTACAAAAATTCAGAGGTGGCAGAATTGCAGAGACTCGTTATTGGTTATAATGAATTATGTCAAAAACGTTACTGTCAGTAATGTATACCTACTTAAAGCTATTAGTCCATTATTTTTTAATAAAATATTATCTAATATGTTATTACCAACTACGTATATACTAATTTTGTAAAATTTCAAAAAATGTACTATTTTGATAGACTGATAATAACTTATTTTAGTCAAAAATTTCACTTTTGATCCTTCACTCTACTTTTGAACATTCATGTATAGGCAGAAATACATTATACAGTTGTAATTATATGAGGGAAATAAGCTACAATTTACACTTAATTATCGTCATTGTAACATAAAATAGTAGGTACATAGTAACTACTGCTTACATTTAACTCCTGAATAGACAAACACACCTGATGGTGGCTTCTTTATTGCAAATGACATTCTTAGCGGGCGAACAAAATCGAATCATAAATTGAATCAACTTAAAAAAAAATCTAGTACTAGTATAGTTTGATTTGATTTGGTGTTAAAAAAAATAAAAATTATAATTAGTTTGGTTTAGTTTGATCTTAACTAAAATAAATCAAACCGAACGAACGAATCCAATATTACATATATACAATAATAAAATATTTATTGTGACGTAATTTATAAATATTTTAAAAATCTTTTTAAAGTTTTATATTTCAACATATTATTTCAAGTTCAAATTTAAAATTTTAAATGGTCCAATTATAACCAAAACAATTAGTAAGTCAAATTAATGAAGCCCAAATCAATAATAAAGTTAACAAAAAAAATATTCAATTCAACACTAAGAATGACAATAATATTGGATATATATTTTTAGTTTTGGATAAATATACAAATAATTTTATTTTTGATTTAATATTTAGATATGTAATTAATACTTAATAGACTTATGTTAGTATGATTTAATATTTTAAATTATAATTACTTTTATTATGACTTATTAACATGCAATATTTATTTTATACAATTTTATTATTTTTCTATTGAGTATTTTATTGCTATCACTTATTTCATATTTTGTTTTTTTTTTTAAAACACCTTAATAGCTGTATATTTTTAGAAATAAATAAATATTTGAAGCACAAAGTAATTATATGTTTGTATGAAGATTTAGCTTACCAAAAAAATCCGGAAAAAAACCCCAAAAAGATCCGAGAAAACCAAAAAATCCAAAAAAAATCAAGGTCGAAAAACTCAACTTCTATTAATTTGATTTGATTTATAAATTTAAAAATTTAACACATATGATTTAATTTATTATTTCAAAAATTCGAACTAACGCGATATATACACGCTCCTAGCTATATATAGTTATTTAAAAGTATAAGGTAAAAGTAATAAACTCTTTTTATTTTCTAAGATTGATAACTAAAAAGAAAGACTTCTTTTAGTCTACGAGTCAATGTCATTGGCTAAACACTCCTCAAATTAATGTAATTTATCATTATTAAATAATTTAATAAATTACAATATATATTAATAAATTATGATTAAGTAATAAACTTTATATTCAAATATATAGGCTATGCTATACATAGATTTACTTGGCGTAAATATGTGTGTGTATAAATTTTTATCATAGAGATTTTTAGCATTAGTTTTCTCAAAAAATTTTTTTTTTTTTTGTTTTGCAAACGACATTTATTTTGATGTTCCCTCAACAAAATTCATGCATGTGATTGCAAAACATTTTAAAAGTAAATTTTCAGTTCGAAAAGTATTTTTGGAAACGAAGAGGTTTTGCACAAATTAAATAAAATATTATAATATGATAGATAAAGGAATAGGGTAAGACAGGACCAGCGGGGAACAATTTTTTTTAAAAAAAATGCAAAATGGTACAGAACAGAGTGTGAATCTTTGCATGTAAATACTAGTTCGGAGTATAATTTACTAAAAGACTGTAAGAGAACTTTCATATTAAAACTACGTAGAAATAGGCAATGGGAAGTCCAAGAGGTGTTTTGATTCTTAAAAGCCATTAATTAAATATACTTGCAGTGGATTATTTATAATTTTTTTTTTATAACATTAAACATGACAAGATAAGATAAGAAAGTCTCAATAAAATAAGTGGTTTAAAATTAAATTTTAATAAAAAAAATCTTAAATATATGTATGTATACTTATTTATTTGTACATACTTTATTTTTAGTGTTGTATTTTTAAAAAATATTAAGCATTTAATCTCATACAATAATGTTACTATTTATAAAAATAAGAATTAATTTTAGTTAATAAGATGTTAGTCATTTATTTGATATACATTATATTAGATGTTAATATAAAAAAACTATTTATTAATATAAAAATTTAAATTTAAAATTCTAATATATTTTTAATAAAAAAATGATAGTTGTATGTGCGTCGAGCCCAGGCTCCAAAAAAGTACAAAATATATAATATTTTCCTAAGATTGTGTGAGGGCGTAAGTTTTCCAGAAATCATATGCTCCATATGTCCCAAATTAGTTGATAATATTTAGGATTATATTTTATAAGTTAAAAAAATGTACATTTTAATTAATATTTTAAAATCTAATATTAATCATATTAAAAAAAAAGATGCAACACATAATATGTTTTAAATAGCTTATGTATATTAAGATATTAAATTCAAAATATTAAATTAATATAATTTTAAAAATTAATTAAATTAACTATGAAAAGCATGCCAAGATGTAAAAAAAAATTACACAAACAGTTTCTCTCTCTTCTTTTTTTTTTTTCTTATCTGGAGATGCGTGCGTGGTGGACTACCAATATTGGCAACTATCGATGACCTTAGAATTAGATTACGAAATATTAAATAAGGTAAAACTGGGATAGAAAAAATATATTATATTTACTAAAAACATCAAACTATTGTTTCTTACTTTATTCCATGCGCAAACAGTTACAATGGACATAAATCAAAAACACAATGTGTCCACGAATCCAATAATGCAACATTAGTCAGAACAGAAACAGTGGATAAAGAAAATACATCAAGAAAAAATGCTTAATTATTATTTGAGGGAATAATTTAATCAAAAGTACTCCTCTGTTTTTTTTTTTTTTCCTTAATCCTCAATCACAATCTTGACACCACCAATTTTAACAGCACCAGATCCATTCTTGGGTACCAAAGTCACCAACACATTGTCATCATCCTCAGCATCCAAATCCTCTAATAACTCAGTTATAGGCAATTTTAGCCTCGTCTTACGTTTCTTCTCACCCTTACCATGACTATGATGTGGCACATTCACAAAACTTCCAGCAAATTCAGCATTATCTGGTGATATCAATGTCTCATCTTCATCATTAATCAACACATCAATTTTAACAAATACATCACTCTCCACTTCTAACCCTTCAACAATTAAAATCTCTTCTTTCTCATTTTTCTCCTTTTTGTTCCTCTTTTTCTTATTTGGCCTTTTCACTAACACTTTTATCACATGGTCAAGTTTCGTTGGGAATATTTCTTTTGGTCTTGGAAAATTAATAACATCAGCTGCTTTAGCTTCAACGAGCTTCCTTATACTGCTCAATGCCCTTGATACCCTTGGCCTTGGACGCGAATTTATCCATTGATTCGTTACATTTTGATATACGTATCCAAGTCCTCTTGAATCCAAACAATCTCGAACCCTAATACGTACCATTTGTGCATTTTCATCGTAAAATAAAAATGAAGCGTTTAGAAAATCAGGATCGGTAAAATCTTGACGTCTGCCCCCTAGTGTTTTCCAAACACTCCATAGTCTATCGATATTCGAATGATGAGCATAGAAAATAGGGTCTCTACCAGCTGAATAAAAATCTCCCATGTTTTCAAAATTAGCTTGGGTTCTATCACCGGTCCAAACATGGACCGAACCATGAGCCATGGTCTCAAGGGACCCACCTCCACCAGGCAAGCCACCAGCTCGGTAAGGATCTCCGAGGAAAGTCTCTGGAGTTCTTCCTAGAGACACCATTTGCCTATACATATTTGTGAGATTTTGGGAAGTTTGTTGAGAGTTACTTATATTAGGATCGGTCCCGTTGTAGTCTAGATCGACCATGACCGGAGGCTGATGACTCCGGTCTCTGAGTCGATCATAGAGGGGAGAACTAGGGTTAGTGTACATTGCAGGAATGCGCATGCCATCAGGATGATCCCAATTCCAAAATGGAATTGCGAAATTGGGATCGTTGATTAAACTTCCTAAAATTCGTTCGAAGAAATAGAGATAACAACGATGGAATGGAAGAAAAATCCAAGAGGAATGAACTTGGAGCTCCGTATTCGGGAAACCTAGTTGATCATAAGCACCATCACAATAAGCACAATGAACACTTGCTTGTTGTCTGAAGCTACGTGGATCGTCATCAGGAAGTTGTTTCATGAGCTGAATAGCCCTATTGAATTTTGCTATGTAGGCACTGTCCGCGGAATGAGCGGCTGGCCGAGTACGGAGTGTGGTGGATGGTGGTGGAAGCTGGAAGTCGATGATATTCCCCGTCATCGGAGGACAACAATTGACTGGTGCTGCACCTGTTAAAATAATATAGTAAGAGAGAATAATGGAAATGAGACTTTAATTTGAGGGCTGTGTGAAAATAACTGCACTTTACTTAAAGAAATACGTATATTTGTTTATAGGAAAAAAGTATCAGGACATTTTCACTTGTTTATATATAAAATGAAGTAAAAATTCTTATTATTAGTTATACTAAATTATTTATAGAGATGAAAGAAATCTATTCACCATAATCATCGTATTCCACGAACAAACATTTTTGTCTTCAAATCGATGTGGGAAAATCGTACTTTTTTTAATATACTTCTATGTTACAGACTATCTAACAGTAGCGCACCTGGTGGCAAGTTAGCGGGGCCACATTTGGTAACGTCAGGTCCGTTAACCGGAGCGGCAAATGCAAAAGGGTGACCACCAACAAGAGTAGAAGCACCATAAAGACCTCCTAATCCAAGTAGCACGTTTCTTCTATCGATCATATTGCTTGAAGAATCGTTTTTCTTAGAAATGTCAATGGGAGTACTATTATATTCATGATCTTCGGTGGTTTTGCATGAGACTTGGAAATTACGATGGCCATTATGCTTTCTCATAGTGGAAAATTTTGATGTTTTTGTAAAGAAAGGAGAAGAATGCAAGTTGGAAAAAGTGGTGGTGGTTGAAGAGGAAGGAGAAGTAGAGATGGTGGTGGTGGTGGGGAGTGGAATGGAAGACATATTTGCTAGCTTACCTTGTTTGAGGTGTACTCATGAACATCTAGAGCTAGGCATTATTTATATAGAATGGAGCAGGACTTTTCTTCGTAATTGCCTTATGGGGAAGAATAAACAAATACTAACCGGAAAAGAACCAAATAGTTGAATACTCCCACCATTCATCCCTTTTTAGTTGCGCTAATCAATTTAGAAAACTAAGATAATTAAAATGAATAAGATATTCTTACTTTGCCTTTAGAATTAAACGTTTATAATAATAACATGGGGTATATTTATAGAGTGGAGTTAAGAATAAATTACTCAAAAGTATCTTTTTAATTTGTGATCTTTAAAGACAACATGATAACCAAATGGGGCAAAGAGTCTGATACTTAGTACAAGATGTCGTTAGACTATTACGAGTAGTTTATTTACAATAAGAAAATCAACTCATATTACAGAAATAGTATTGTCCTTCTAGATATAGTTGATTACATTAGAAAAAACTAATGACTTCCAAGTTCCAACTATATTATCTGCCGTGTCAAAATTTAATTTTGCTTGTTAGACTTTTAATTTATTTTAATCTACAACATGAAGCAAACCAAGTTTCAATGCAATCTCAAGAGGAAGCAGCTAGTGAAGCTTCAAATACTCAAAATATTCTTCAACGACATGTAATAGATAATGCTTAATTACAAAAATTAATTATATATGTTTTTATTACAAATAACATAAATAGAAATGAATAACATATTTAACAGATCAGGTTTACATTATTTTCCTGTTTAGCTAATTAAAAAGCAAGACGTGCAGCTTTAATTAAACCTTTAGCGACATGAACCGACTATTTCGGCGATGTCGCGATGTTGAAAGGGAATAGTTTAAGTTAATTAGTTTATGAAAGTTACTCAATAATAAATGAGATTAATTTAATTAATTATTGTAAATAACCACAATCTAATTTATAAAGCTCTCTTTATCTTTCTCCCATGACGTCCAACACTGGTAAAGTACTTTCAAATGCAGGTTAATTAATTTATTAAAAACTAGAGCGGCGGCTGCTAAAAATCAAAACCCTAGCAACGGATAACTACGAAGGGATTTCAAAAATTCTCTAATCCGTTTAATTTTTACTCATCACGATTTAGTTATCCTAGTTAATTAGACTAATTTATTTAAATTTAAATTGAATTAATTTAATTTAATATTTTAAATTTATAATGTGAATATTTAAAAATTAAATAAAAAGTATTATAAGTTGCATTCCTTCTCATATTTATTTGATTTTGATTAAAAATATAACTTAAAATTATATATCAGAATTCTTGCGGATTGACTCTCGAAAAATAAAATATAACAAGTAAAATAAACAAATAAAGTAGTATATAACAAGTAAAATAAACAAATAAAGTAGTATAATTTGTGTGATACAATTTGACTTTATATGAAGTTTATCTAAAAAGAGAGACTTTTGAAAATCTATGTGACTCTAAAAAGTTTTTAAAAAAAATTGTGAGCTTAAATATATCTGTATACAATTTTTAAAAAAAAAAAAAAAATTGGCAACTAACTTTTTTATATTAACTACACTCAGCCTGTTATGAAATTAAACGCAATGCTAACTAAAGAGCAAAAAATAAAATAAAATCTAAGCTTATTTACAAGTTCTAACCGGGGTCCTAGTATTGCTGCAGACTATTGTTCTTGCTGACTATATATTATCTTAGTCTCGATTTTTGTCTCAAAGTTATGCAAATTTCTTTAAATCCAAACACCATAAGTAATTAAATATTTTCAAATATAAAATGTGTAACGAAATAATAAGAAAATAATGGTGTGTAACCAGAGAATATGAAACCATCCTACTCTATGAGAGAAGGTTGGGGGCAATGAAGTAGGGAAGTGGTTGAATTTTGTGAGCTGTTTCAACCATTGCTGGATGGGATTCCAAAAACCGAACGAGAATGAATACCACATAGGAGAATCAAGGTCAGGTTACCTAATGAAATATTTAACTGATTCATTTATCGACCATAAACACAAATGATATCTATGACTTGATACATTTTTTTTAATTAAGCGAAAACAACTAAGATGATAATTTTATTATATCATCCTTAATTATTATGATAAATCATTCAAAAAATAAAATATGTTGTAATAAAAGGGTACTAAAATAGATATATAATGATATATTATTTTTTTATTTTTTCAAACTCATTAAATAAAAATAGCTTTATTTTTAATATATAATAGACAAAAAAAAATAGATGAAGAAATACTATTTCAAATTACTATTAGCGCCAAATTGATAAGGTCACTTGAGGTGTGGAGCCCTAAATAGTTTAGTCGATCATTTTAAATAAGAGTTTAAACTTGATGTGTTTTTTACATCATTAGGTAATATTAAAAGCAAATATAATGACTTTTTGAAGTAATATGAATTGTTTATTTTTTAAAATAAAAATGTAATTAACTAAAGTTGAATCCCACTTGTACTTTAGTTACAAAATTATTTTTTTCATCTAAAGCTTTTTACATCTTTCTCAAGATCATCATTAAATTAATTTTTAATTTTTCAAGTATTATAAACTTTGTAATAAGTAACTTTTCAAAAATTTCAGATATAATGCGAACTTTCAGAGAACTTCTTTTGTTTAATAGCGAATCAACAAGCCTTTTAAAAAATATTTTAATTTTTTTTTGTTTACATGTATTTAAAAGTCATATATTTTAATATTGTCTTACCTAATATTTATCACTTTTTAGGTTACTGATTCTGGATGACACTTTTTGAATTGAGATTTTATTAATGTTGAATACATTAAAAATAAAAAATGAAATGAGAAGTTTTAAAAAATGTAAAGATGGAACGAAAAAGTAATAGATCCAATGAATAGATGATTTAGATGCAATTAAAAATTGTATTATTCAAAATTTTGATAGCAAGAAAAAAAGAGATATGAGGGAAAGAGAGAGAAATTAAAGAAGAATAACAAAAAAGTAATGAGTAAATTTAAAATTTAAAAAAAAAAAAAAAGATTCGTAACCTGCTGTAGCAAATTAATATTACCTGCTATAGCAAATTAATATTACCTGATAATATATAAAAAAAAATACCATAATAACAATGCATATAATTTAAATAATTAACGCACTTTATACAAAGTTTATCCAAATTTAAGTAGAGTAGGTAATGGTGGCTTTTAACACTCTTAGCTTGAAGTGCATTTCCATGATGATATAAAAGATTATTGTTTTCTTCAGCTCAATCGATGTTTTCTTCTTGTTCTAGAAAATGACCCCATATGGATCATGTAAATGTTCCTAAGTTGATGACATTCATATGACTGGAAAAATAAATGACAAAAAAGTTTAGAAAAGAAAAAGGGAAATTAATTTACTTTGATATATTTTTCATTTTAAAAAGTGACTTACATGTACACAACAAAATTAAGAAGTAAATCAGAGAAGAGGAAAAACAAAACAAAAAAAAATGCATGTATATTTTATTCCGCAATCTCAAATTAATATGTGGATTTGCCTCATATAACATAAGACATATAACTTCTACTAACATGTATTAAATTATGCTTACAGCATAAAATTATTTATATTGTCAATAAAAAGTTCGAATCCTACCAAGAAAATAACTTTAAAATATTTTAAAAAGAGCTTAGACCAAATTGTCATCAATTCTAACGGTTACGTTTAAAAAAATATTATCATTATCTTTTAATTTCAAACACTTGCATTGCGACCAGTTCTTATTGTGATTCATCTGCTACATATAATATATAGTTGATGGAAATTAAAGACTCTATTGCACGTTCTTTCATGTGTAGTCAACTATAAGATTTATAAAGAAAACAAAAAATTAACGCTATTTGAATTGAAATAAAAAAAAAATTAAAAATTAAAGATGTTTAAAACTTACTCCTTAATAATTATTTATATAATTATAAATTATTCTATTAAGAAAAAAAAAAGTTAAAAGTGTATCACATAACTAAATAAATCAATCAACTTGCTGATCTTAAATATTAGAAAACTAGTATGAATGGATAAATGACAGAAATTAGAATACAAAAGTTTGGTAAGTGTACGTTGAATAATGTATAATTGTTTCAGAATTCCACAATTGTTTATATATCTTTAATTTATTTTAATCAATCAAAGTGAGAGATGATGACTAGTTTTCATGTTTTTTAATTTTTTTAAAATATTCGAGTTTAGACATAGGATATGTTTGAGCATTGAATTTTCGAGTTGCTGCATTTAAGTACCTGCATTCACCAATATAAGCTTTTATTATATAGTTTAACCCATCTTTACACCTTTGAGGATTCTCTAGGGGGGGGGGGGTGAGGAATTGGTACTTAAGTACGTTGTTCTTAATTGCTAATAAAAATGGACTATTTAACTCAGTATTGAAATAATGCTAATCATGTTTAATCATCATGTCTAAGTAACTTGATATAATTAATGATATTGTCTATTGGTCAAAGGACGTAATCATTTTGAAGATGAAGAATTGTAATTACCTAGCTAATTCTTGTCGTATAAATCTTGTATTTGCCTAATTTCTTTTCATTGACTTTAATACAAGTAGTAGCCACTTGATTGAGTTTCACGTGTTCGAGCACTGCAGTTTCATAAGAATAACCAATTGTCCATAAGTAGTTTTGAATATCAAATAGTTATAAAAAAGAAAATATATATATATATATATATCAAATAATTATATAAAAGTATTCCACTTAAAGAAATAATTATTCTGAGTCGAAGTTTATTCAGCACAAATTGTCCAAACATATGAATATTAAAATTTTTAGAACAATATGTAAAAATTATTCATAATATTATTATATAAGGGTTCTAAAACTTTATTGATGTTTAGAGAACAGTTTTGTGTATGTGTTATAACAAGTTTAAGGGGTGAAGTTTTTACGGTACATTATAGGGTATCTTTAATAATTATATTTAGAATTGTTTATATATTTTGTAATTATAATTTAAAAATATAATTATTTATTGCTTTTGAAAACATATTACTTTCTATTAATTTTTATATTTATTAACAAAAAGATGGCACCAAACAATGTATGCTCAAAAACAGAATACACACTATCTTCTTGGTTCTTAATTCTTGTATCTTGTTAACAAAAAGGATCTTCCATTTTCACTTCACTAACTCTCGAGCGTTACACTAATCTAGCCAATTAAAAAAGAAAGAAAACTTCATCCACTTTTCTTTAACCTTTGTTTCCAATCACACAAATTTAGTTCAATAATTTACAAGTCCCTTGCATAAATTTTTATAAAATTTAAATGGTGTCCTTAAAGGTGACATATGCATATAAAAAACACATCTCAAATTCGAAAAAGACCATATAGAAATTAATCACCAGTAAATTGTTCTTTGAAGATTCAAAACATTTCCCACTGCATCCGTCTAACTTTAGCATTTTTTTTGTATAATGATCATAAAACTATTAAACAGTCTACTAACGAAGGAATACACATTTTAGTTAGCACATTCAAAATTTGGAAATTAAAACCCAACATGACCTATATATATATATATATCAACAAATGATTATTATCAAGTACAGAAATGTTTTTATTGTAACCCATTTGAGATGTTAAAATTTTACTATCTCGAGTATGAACATCTCAAGACTCACAGTTGAGTTATCATCTTGTATAGGATATATTTACAGTTCCACTCTCCGACGTATCTTTTTCTCTTTTTGTGTGTGTGGACGGTGGGAGGGGGGAAGCTGGTCGGTCGGTCGGTCGGCCAGCCGGCCGGCCAAAAATAAGTACATTCTTTAGCCAAATTTCTATGCATTGGACGACCAAGGGTAATATTGGAATTTTAAATTTAACCCATGCGTGCTTCAAGAATGTTTTATTTCTCTCTGTTTTTCCTTCTCCATATCCGGTGAACTTACTTATTGCTTCTCCATGTTTAATCTGTATATTCAATTTTACAACCATATTCTTTTCTGCATAAGGTGTGGCCTGGCATCATTTCCATAAATCTCTTGGTGTTTTTCATTTCGAGTTTTCAACACACACAGGACATGGACCTCCAACTATCATTCGCATTTATCATATGATTTCAGGTATTGTTACCTTAAATCATCTAGTTGCTACATATATATATTTTGATCAAGATTTTTATTAAGGAAAGTTGTCTTGATATTCACTTGTCAAATTTCATAATAATAATGAGCAGCAATGGATATAAGAATTTTAATAAATTTAAACATAGTTATTGACGAAAAAATAAATTTTTTCTCATAATTGATTTCTTTTTTTTTGAGTAACTCCTTTCGAAACAAGCCTAGTTTTATAAATTTGCATTTTTTTTGTCTAATCCTTTTTTTTTTTTTTTGCTTATAGACCCACTTGCATTCAATGAATTTAACTCCATCTATAGGTGGTTCTGCAAAATTTTGAATTTTATTTGAGTATATAGATTTCATTTCTGATTCACATTCAATGAATCTTGTAATGATTCACATGCTTGGTATTCAACTATTCAGAAATTCTGTCAAAAGACTCTCCCACGTATATGAAGATGATTTTCTTATCATTCTTCCACTATGACTAGTCACTACAGCAAGGGTAGGGACAGGGGTTATATCTTTATGATCTTGTGGTTAAACTACATTATTTGTAGGATTTTCATCCTCTAATGCAATCAACTCAGTACTATTCCCACTACTTTGATGCAATAAATTTTTAGAAACTTGTACTTGTGGAACTTTATGTCTATTAACATCTCTCCCACTATTAAAATGCAATGGTATGTTAATTCCAACATCTGAGTTTGAGCTTGATTTTTGTTATATTGAGTAGATTAATTTGTTATTTCTTTGCTTAATTCTTGTCAGTGATTTGTTAAGAAATCCTTTTCTAGAAACTTGGCATTGATACTTACAATGACATTATTTTCTTTAGTATTATAAAATAGACCACCTTTTGTTCCTTTAGAATACCCAATAAAAACACATATTTTTTGTTCTTGATTTCAATTCTTCTATCTTTCCTTTCAGTACATGTGCTGGACAACCCCAAATTTAAACATGCTTCAGACTAAGCTTATGACCAGTCCACAATTCTATGAGTGTCTTTAGTAAAGACATAGAAGAAATTAAGTTCGGGATGCAATTTGCAGTTTCAAATGCATATCCCCAAAATGAAAAAGATAAATCAGAATAACGCATCATAGATCTAACTATTTCTAAAAGAGTCATGTTTCTTCTTTTTGCCACACCATTCTATTGTGAAGTTCTAGGTGCAGACATTTGAGACGTAATTTCTTGTTCTGATAAATAATTAATGAATTATGTGGAGAGATATTCGAAACCACGATCAGATCGCAGTGACTTGATATATTTTTCATTTCTATCTTAAACCCCTTGAATTTCTTAAAGCATTCAGACTTACAGTGCAACAAATAAATATATTCATATTTTGAATAATCATCAATGGAAGTCACGAAATACTCATATCCACCTCTAACTCGAATATTCATTGGGCCACATAAATCTAAATGAATTAGCTCTAACATATCTGTAGCTTTATTATCTTTTGAAGGGAAAGGCCTCTTATTCATTTTTCCTTCTAAACAAGATTCGCAGTTGGTAGTAC
>JBDJHY010000049.1:13955027-13966952 GCA_039654485.1 Withania somnifera | reverse complement strand
TCTTTTTTCTTGTTATTGATTGTCTAATAATGTTTTTCACTGCAGGGGATTCTGTTGGACATATTGAAATGTCTTGGTGACAATAAAAAGCACATGAGAGAGTGCACTTTGAACGCATTGGATTCTTGGCTTGCTGCTGTTCATCTTGATAAAATGGTTTTCACCTCTCCAGTTCTGTGCTATTTTTTAGTTTTGGTTAGCAGTGTTCACCCCATTGACAATCATGTTATGTAGGTGCCGTACATTACTATTGCGCTAACTGATGCTAAACTCGGGGCGGAGGGACGCAAAGACCTCTTTGATTGGTTGTCCAAACAACTAACTGGAATGAAAGAATTTCCTGATGCTGTACATCTTCTAAAGCCTGTATCCTCTGCTATGATGGTAAATTGATGGCTCTTGCACTAATTGTCTATACCGTGACTAAAGCGATTGCATTCTTTTACTAGACCTAATTGTCTATACCGTGACTAAAGCGATTGCATTCTTTATGTTAGGACAAATCAGCTGATGTTCGGAAAGCAGCAGAAGCATGCTTTGGAGAACTTGTTAGAGTGTGTGGGCAGGAGATGGTATATGAGCTTTAAATAGTTTTAAGTTCTTTCTGCTTGTCAACCTATTATTTGCTTGACATCTCTTTCTTTTTATTGTACTGCTCTCTGATGTAGGTGAGCAAGAACTTGAAAGATATTCAAGGACCTGCGTTAGCTATTGTTGTTGAACGATTGAGACCTTATGGGGTACTTCAAGGTATACTCGATGCTGTGTTTTAACTTTATATTTTCTCTGTCATCCCTTGTAATGGTATCTCTATACAAAGTTTATCATCTCATCTTTGGTTTACCTGATTGCAATAATTATTATTGTTTATCAGAAACCCATGATCTGGGAAGAACAACTTCCACTGGGATAACATCGAAGGTGGGGTCAAAGATAGGAAAATCCACTGCTCCTGCTGATCGTGCTTCTAGGCAGGGAAACAGAGCTGGATCTTCGGTATGTTTCTATATGGTTGAATGGCTGAAGGCAGAGAACAACTGGAGTAATGATTTTTCTTCCTTAATTTGATTCTCTAGAGAGCTGTGCCTGTAAGGAGCTCTAGGCAAGAGACCCTAATGTCTGTTCAGGACATTAGTATTCAGTCACAAGCTTTGATAAATGTCAAGGACTCAAACAAGGTATATCTATCTTTCAGGAAATATTAAATTTGTGCTATCTATTCCTTTTTGTTTAGTGATGTTATGACCAAATACACTTACAGGGTGACAGAGAGAGAATAATTGTACGCAGATTTAAGTTTGAAGAGCCACGGTTGGAACAGATACAAGATCTTGAGGTTTCTGGAAGATTCATTTCATGAAATTTTAATAATTCTTGTTTTCCTTTGATTGGTGAATCTCATTAATCTTTAATTGCAGACTGATTTGATGAAGTACTTCAGAGAGGATTTGCATCGGAGGCTTCTCAGTACAGACTTCAAGAAACAAGTTGATGGAATAGAGATGCTGCAAAAGGTTCTTTTATTATTAAATCGACATTCTTTAGGGAATTGATTATCATCAACCATATTCCTTTTGCACGTTTCAGGCGCTTCCTTCAATTGGGAAGGAATTAATTGAAATTCTTGATATAGTACTGAGATGGTTTGTTCTGAGGATCTGTGAATCCAACACTTCCTGCCTATTAAAGGTTTGTTCTTGTTCCTGTTCCTGTTCCTGTTCCTGTTATTTGTCCTTTTCCCTAATGCTATCATGTTACCCTGAAGTCATTCCAGTATTTTACTATGATAATTTTTCTCAGGTTCTGGAATTTCTGCCTGAGCTTTTTGAGATGTTAAGAAATGAGGGATACACAATGACTGAGGCTGAAGCTGCCATTTTCCTTCCTTGCTTGGTCGAGAAGGTACTTGCCAATGATCTCCTTTACTTAAAATTGTTATGATGTTCTTTATGCTTGTTCGTTGAAGCTCATAGGTTTATACGGGCTCTCTTTTGATATCTCCATGATTCTGTATGTTCTTTTGTGATTTCTTGCAGCATTTCAACACAGGCTGTTCCTATTTTACTTAATCTTAGATGTGTATATATAAACATATTTGGCCTTTTCTGTGGGCTTTTCCTTCAGATGACATGCTGTGTTAGATGTTTGTTTTTTATTGTAGCCTGATGTTGCTCTCTCCTTTTCTTTGATTGTGGTTTTTGTAGTGTCATAATAGTTTAGGTATTATACTCACTTCTTAGAATCACTTGATTTGACACGTTGTAATAGTTTTATTTAGGAAATAGTTAATCACAAGAACTGTTATTGTTACTATATTTACACATACATGATATTTATGCGCGGTGCTGATTCTTTATATTTGTAACATCTCCTCGTTTTTAACCAACACATTGCTTCCTCTTTTTTTCATATTAACGCTGACCTGTCTCATACATCTCCTTTCAATCTTTTCACAGTCTGGCCATAATATTGAAAAAGTGCGAGAAAAAATGCGAGAGCTAACTAAGCAAATAATCCAAACATATTCTGCTGCAAAGACTTTTCCTTATATTTTGGAAGGTTTACGATCAAGGAGCAATCGAACTCGTATAGAATGTGCTGACCTTGTTGGTTACTTATTGGATAATCATGAAGCTGAGGTAAATATCTGAGTTATTGATCTTCTTATCTCTAGAGGTTGCTAAATCATCTTCCATCCTTCCTGCTGACAGATTGGTGGACAATTAAAATCCTTGCAAGTTGTTGCGAGTTTAACGGCAGAAAGAGATGGTGAAACTAGGAAGGCTGCTTTGAATACTCTGGCTACTGGCTATAAGATTCTTGGTGAGTGGTTCTGTTCTGTGAGTCTCTTTAGTTATGAATACTGGTATAAAGTTGATTTAGCTGAATTCCGGTTTTAGATTCCGCAAACCCTTGGTATATGTGTTTTGCCTTATATGTTTTTTCAGTAAACTGGATGAACGACGTTGTAGTTTGAATGTAGGTTTAGGATTCTAATTAAATGTCTTGCAGGTGATGACATTTGGAAGTATCTTGGGAAGCTGACAGAGGCGCAGAGAAGCATGTTAGATGATAGATTCAAGTGGAAGGTTGCTAAACGTTTCTGCTATAATTTGGCCTCATTGTCTTGCATATTTTCTTCCCTTCCCTTTCTCACAGCATTGCGTACTAATTTCT
This sequence comes from Withania somnifera, assembly GCA_039654485.1. NCBI lineage: Eukaryota > Viridiplantae > Streptophyta > Magnoliopsida > Solanales > Solanaceae > Withania > Withania somnifera. The sequence goes on along the minus strand of JBDJHY010000049.1, from coordinate 13,963,775 downwards.
TCAGGCAAGAGAGATGGACAAAAGAAGAGAGGGAAAACCTGGGGAAGCTAGGGCTGCTTTAAGGCGTTCAGTGAGGGATAACGGGTATCTATTTATTTCTAATATTGAGATCTACTTGTTTCTTGGTACAGTCACCCATTACTTTCGATGTATAAAGTTTCAACTAGGCAAGAAACATCTTTTGGAGGTTACTTTTAATGTTTAACTTTAACATTTCATCTAACAAGAAACATATATTGGAGGGTATTGAGTTAGCTCCTTCCCTAGGATTGCAAATCCAACCTATATGATAATCAACTGTCCAGGACTGGATGATAATTATTGAACACTTTGACCATGTAACTTACTAATTGACGGTCTTCCTTTGACTTCTAATTTGTCTTATGTTTTTTCTGTATGCAAAAAATATCAGTTTTAAAATATGAAAGATAGAATACCTCATCCATTTGTGCTTTTGTTCTGTGTTTGAACTCAGCTTGAGCTTAAATTGTTTGTTACTTTCTTCTCTGACATAGGAAATTTTGGTTTTCTCATCTTTAGGACTGATCTGGCAGAGCCGAGCGGTGAAGTTTCACGGTCGATAGCTGGTCCTATCTTAAATAGGTATTCAAGAGATTGTTGTGTCTTATTTCTCTTACCTGTCTGAATATGGCTTGCTAATTTTTTTTCCTTGTATGTTTGTTTTAACTCTTTCTCCCAGGGATATCTATAACAATACAGAGCTTCCTATGGAAAGAAATGTGAATCTGCGGCCACTTTCTGGTACAATTGGTCCCTCAGACTGGAATGAAGCTCTGGATATTATATCATATGATTCTCCTGAGCAGGTTGTTTTCCCTTTCCCTTTTCATGGATTAGGATTGCCTAGTTATATTCTATTCCTTGTCTTACCGCGTATTAACTTTTATGGAATGTAGGATTATATAAGCTTAAATACTCCATACACCCACCAACTGAATAAAAATGATCATTCTCCAACAAGGCCTACATTAGGGGTGTGTTTGGCATGAAGATGTTTCCAATTTTTCCATGTTTAGTATTTTTTAGCACACTTTCTCGAGGATAATAAGTTACATGAAAACGAGGAAAATGACTTACCTTGGAATTAGGGAATGCAAGTACCATGAGTGGCATTCCACTCTCCCCATCCTCTCCAACGCACCCCAAAGCTCAAAGCTCCACCCTACCCCCACCTATTCCCCATAGTGTTTCTAGATTATATGTAAATATTTTTGAAACGGTATTTCTAGTTACTTACGGAACACCTGAAAAGTAAGAGATCCATTTGCTTCCAAGAAAACATTTTCCACAGAGATGTTTCCCACACCATGATTATATTGGATTATCCAAATGACTGCCAAAAAGTTAACAAAATTCTATGTTTGTGGATTTACTTTAGAACATGAATGGTTTTTTTCCCCATGGATATATAGAAATTTGTATCCCTAATTAGACTACTGGAGTATTATATCTTCTGATGCTGATGATTTGTTTCTTTTTTGGTTTTGGGAATACATTCTCATTGCTAAACTTGTATGTTGCACATTTTATGATAGCTGGTTATGGTTTCATCTTTCTGTTTGTTTGTGTGTCTATGTCCTTGCTTTCCTTAAATTTTACTGATTCATAATTAAAGAGACTGGAGGGTAACTGTCAATTATTCACTTACGCAAGCAATCCTATCCGTTGTTGCAGTCTGTTGAAGGTATGAAAGTTGTGTGCCATTTGTTGGCTCTAGCAACCAATGATCCCGAAAGCAGTGCCATGGATGAAATTGTCAAAGATGCAGATAGGCTTGTTTCCTGCTTAGCAAATAAGGCACACTATTATTCATTCTTTCTTAACTAATTCGTTGTCGTCCATTTATGCTTCAAATTGCTCATGTTTTAGATTTACTACAGGTGGCAAAAACTTTTGACTTCAGTCTGATGGGGGCATCTTCAAGATCTTGCAAATATGTTCTTAACACCCTCATGCAGGTATGTGCTTATCGAATTTCCTTTAGTTTCTTCACCAACATTGTTTTCTCCTTGTATATATGATCATCAGGTGTTGGAACAATTGTTGGTCTAACACGTATTGGCAAATATCTCAATTTCTGTCTGTTTCCTTGTTTACAGACATTTCAGAATAAAACGCTTTCTCATGCCGTAAAGGAGAGTACCCTAGATATCCTCATTACTGAACTTCTGCTTTGGCTTCTTGATGAGAGAGTACCCCGCATGGATGATGGCAGTCAACTCTTGAAAGCATTGAATGTTCTGATGCTAAAGATCTTGGTATTTCTGATTTTGAACTTGCATAAAAAGAATGCAGTTTACCTTTGATTTGGCTGACTAGGTCCTGATTATTTTTTCTATCTAATTTTGGTCATTAATATAGGACAATGCTGATCGAACATCATCTTTTGTTGTGCTGATTAATCTATTACGGCCTTTGGACCCATCAAGGTGGCCATCTCCGGCAACGAATGAATCTCTTGTCATAAGAAATCAGAAGTTCTCTGATTTGGTCGTCAAATGTCTTATAAAACTTACAAAGGTAATTTTTCTTGCTTTTAGTTACTACAGTCCTGGAATTTTTAGATTCTGATGACTTGGAATTAGTTAGCTGTATCTGCCTTTTTATGCAAATATGTTTGCATGCCTCCTTTTATCTATCTTTGTTTGATTTGATGTGGTAAGTTTCTGAATGCAAAATCTATACAATCTCGTCCATTTTGCAGTAATTTAGTGTATATGTTTATTACTTGAAGGTTGATATTGTGGCTATTAAGTCTAGAGCTGGCAATTTCAGCCCATATTTATAAAACCAGACCATTTAACCACATATTAATGAGTTGTCACTTATATTTCAGTTGGATAAATATGGACTTCAGTCTATTTTTAACCCATAAAAATACGGACAAATATGGGTATCCATATTTACCAGAAAGACAACTCAAAAATGCTTTCAAAGCTGTCGAAAGTTTCTCAGAAGCTATAGCAAGATTGCTTATGCTGCTGGAGATTTCTTTGATATTTGAACGCCTATAAAACTTAAATTTTGACAGTTAGAATTAAAATATGCAACAACATTTGTTTGCCTATATAAATTTTTTTTTTTATTAACAATAAAATGGAAAAGCTCAAAGTTACCTTCTTTTCAAATTTAAAAATATATCTTGCTTTTTAAACAGATGGAATGTCTTTCTCTTGCAACCCAACCCATTTTCGATCTGCCCATTTTCCATCACTATTATAACCCTTCCTTTCAAATTTAATAGGTTCTTCAAAGCACCATATATGATGTTGACCTTGATCGCATCCTTCAGAGTATTCACATCTACCTGCAAGAATTAGGAATGGAAGAGATCAGGAGGAGGTAGCTTTCAATTAGATTTCTGATTTTACTTTTGGTGTATGTTCTTTGTTATGGATTAATCAGCTATTTTCTTCCCTAATTCTTGTATTATAAAATACTGAAAGAGCGGGAGCTGATGATAAACCTTTAAGAATGGTGAAAACTGTGCTGCATGAACTTGTCAAGCTTCGTGGTACTGCCATAAAAGGTCATCTGTCCATGGTGCCGATAGACATGCAACCACCGCCCATTATTCTTGCATACATTGATCTTAACCTTCAGGTCATGCAATTTTTAGCATCAATCTTACCTTTTTTGCGCTAGTAATTCATGCCGAATTTCCAATTGATGCTTATAATCTTCCAGACCTTGGCAGCTGCAAGGATGTTGACTCCGTCTGTACCTGGCCAAACTCACTGGGGCGATTCTGCAGCAAATAATCCAGCACCAGCAACACATAATGCAGATGCTCAGTTGAAGGTGTGTTTGACCTTTTCTCTTTCTAGTTTGTTTTTTCTTTCAAATGTGAACTTTTTCTTTCCTTTCACTCTAATTTTGTAGCATTGTGCTAGTAAATAAAATATTAGTGGTATGTTGTGTGTTTTACAGCAAGAACTTGCTGCCATATTTAAGAAGATCGGTGACAAGCAAACCTGCACAATTGGTCTTTATGAGTTATACCGGATCACACAATTGTATCCCAAGGCACGATGCTTCATCTTTTTAAATTTCAACTTATCTCCATGCCTTTAAAGCTGAACTTCTGGTAATATCATTTTGTCCAATTTGTATTAGGTTGATATATTTGCTCAGCTGCAAAATGCTAGTGAAGCATTCCGAACATATATTAGAGATGGTCTAGCCCAGGTGTGCATTGGATCGCTTTGTACAATACATTTATAGATCCATAGTTACTAGTGATGGAATAATTGTTGTGTCATGAAATTGCAGATGGAAAAGAATGCTGCGGCTGGAAGGACGCCTTCTAGTGTACCCATGCCAACTCCTCCCCCATCTTCACTAAACCTTTCTTCTCCCAAATTTGGCCCTTTATCTCCCATAAATACTAACCCATTGAATGATACAAAATCTGTAAACAATAAAGTTGAACCATCACACCTCAGTTTGCCACCGTCATATGGTGAAGATGACAGAGGCGGAAACACCCTCCCCTCAAGAGGGCTATCATCTGAACATTTGGAGTTACGGCAACAATTGGTGGAACAGAGAAATGATAGATTGCCTTCTGGAGGTACACATGTACCCCGCTATTTTTATTCTCGCCTTTGTTTTTTCCTATTTCTTTTTTCATTTTTGATGTCACTGTTCACCGCAAATATCAGTTACAAAGTAGGTTTTTGTTGCAGTTACTAGTGGAACTCTAGAAGCGATCCGCGAAAGAATGAAAAATATTTCATTAGCTACAACCGCGGGGAACATGGACCCAAGTAACAGACCCCTAATGTCCATGAATGGTAACATCAGTCACGTGGTGTCAAATCAAGCTCATGGCACTGAACATTCAAGCGTCGAGAATACCATTCAGAGTGGGGTTCTTCCCATGGATGAGAAGGCACTTTCAGGACTCCAGGCACGAATGGAGAGGCTGAAGAGTGGATCAATGGAGTTCTAGATTGCAGAGCTTCATGATAATTTTTGGTCAAGTGTGATTCCTCGGGCATTCTCAGTGAAATTGCATCATAAGATGCTTTATGTTTGCCGATAAACATCTTGAACATTTATATTGGACTCATCAGCTCATGCCTGATTATAAGTGGAAAGCAAGGAAAGCTCTACTCAAGCGTTGCCTTGTCAATTTTATGGGACAGATTATGTTCTTGAGATCTCGGAGATATAATGCTTCAAGATGTACCATAATATTTTTTTCTGGCAGGGTTAGCTGTATATTCTTGTAGGGATATGTACTGATTTGATTCGGTATAATTTAATTTAGATGCTCCCGTGTGTTTCAGAAATCGTGATCTAGTATGTCATTCATCAATTGATAGCTAGGTTCCGGCAAGGTAGTTGAGTGTTGTAAAGCTGTAAGACGGAACGTGTATGAATTCTTCCTCCTTTTATGTTTGATTCCGGCTCCTTAGTAAGGAAATTATTATTGGTGCTCCAGAATTAGCTTTCTGGTTCACTGCAAAGAATTAGTGTTTGATGATGTTAGGGCGATTTTTGGGGATGGCCTATCACAACATAAGTTGGGATGTTGTATACGTAATTATCTTAGATAGGCCGAGCTGTGGCGGAGTGCTTCAGCCTGTCGCTTGATACCTTCGAGATTTTATTAGTACAGCCGCGTTCTGTTTCACAGAAGAGTTGCTCAACTTTTCCTCAAACGTTGAAAATGATGGACGACCAGAGGTGGAAGGCGCATCTCTTGTTTTATGTCAATGCAATTTAACTGGGTGCTGAGGTGTTCTTTAAAAAAATTAAGAACTTTTGTATTGAAAAGGGATCAAGATCATCCAGTAAGTAAATAGAAATTGAGTTGTGCAACATTCACCTAAAGTTCTTGATGTTTTTCGTAACGTGATATAAGTTGAACGGTGGATGATTCATTTCTTCTGGTGGAACACTTATGACCACTTTAATTTTCCTTTACTGGACATGTGACCACTTTATTTGAAGAGAAGTACAGTAGCTTTCTACAATTAAACTACATACTTATAAACGAGTACGAATTAATTATGCTTTTATGAGTAAAGTCGTATGTATTGACATAATATTCTTTTGTTTTATGTGATAATAAAATTTATAATTTGATATTATAGGTTAAATTGCAAGATAATGTCTATTTAGTAGGAACATTTAGTTCGATACCTGTTATCATTTATAGTGCAAGCGTTAAATTGTTTATGTTTGGTTACTTGAATTTTTTCGTTGTTGGTTACAACTAGATTCTCATACTGCAATCCCCCGTTCGTACTCCCAACTTTTTTTTCTTCTTCTGGATATCTGAAATACCAAATTTAACTTTCATTAAAATTATCTATACATACTTTTAATTTTTTTTTTTTGCATATTATGTATATCGTTAATTACTTGTATTATTTAAATGTTAATACTTTTTTATATACAGACAATTAAAAATTATATTGTCTGTTTTAGTATTTTTAACAAGATTTTATATTGAGATTGAGTGCTCTAATACCATAAGCAAACTACCTCTGCTCCTAAGGGGTAAAGAAGATATCGGTGTACTTTTATAAAATAAAATCTGAAAAAAAATAAAGTGTACAATTTCAAAGGTGAGGTAAGGTAGAGAGCTGTTTGGAATTGATTGGGCTCAAGAAATATGTAGCTAGGGGTAACTTTATAAAATAATATTTTCCTACATCGGAAGGAATATTGTAGTGGTGCTCTGTATACGGCTTGTTCTCATTACACAAAGCCTTGTATAAACATAAAGCACTAAGCAGAAATGAAACTAAAGTAATGATGTTTGGACATTTTCTAAGAAGGCTCTTTCCATAGCTTTGCACCTTTTGCTTCCTCACCAAGTACCCCTTAAATTCAATTACTTTTTTTAATCTCCAAGTTTAATTTGGCTACAGAGAGCAAAAAGATATAAAGTTGGTATAGCAAGAAAGATGGCTTCAACACTGTTACTGGTTGTGGTTTTTGTGCTTGATCTTATTGCTTTTGCCCTTGCTGTTGCTGCTGAGCAAAGGAGGGCTACTGTTAGTTCTTTCCCTCTTCTTCTTGCTATTTCTTGTATGTTTTTGTTATATTTTATGTAGCTTTCAGTATCATAATATGTACTACTGTGTTGAGGTTTTTTTCTTTTTTTAGTTTGGATATGTTGAAAAATTGAATATATTAGTAGCTATTTTAGGGGGTAAATGCTCATCCAAGCAAAATATTCTTGTCCTTCAAGGTGGTATACAACATAGCATGGTCCCTTTCTAAAAATCATCATCCCCAAGGACGAAAGGTCGGAATCTTCTTTGCCTTTTGTTGCTAGTGTTCCCTATGTCTGTCAGAAGAATATGAATTTGATTTGAGTATTAAGACAGAGGAGAAAAAGAAAAGAGTTGGTTTTCTTTTTGAAAGATTTGATTGAGTAGTGAGTGAGGCTTGATTGCTTTAAATAGAGGATGAAAAGAAAAAGTCGTTTAGAAGATGAAAGGCCATTAGCAATTGTTGATCGACCTTTAGCAATTGCTGAAAACAGATCTATTGCTTAACTCTACCAAGTCTCTCATTGTATTAGATCACCTCTAAATCAAATCTCAAGTCCTATAATAATACCAAAACCACTACATGTATTATTAAATATGATATATCCAACGAATTAATAGTAAAATGATTGATCTAATGAATGAATTCAACAATTACTGATTGCTGAAAAATGATCAGCAATTGCTTAATCCTAAGTCTCTCATTGTATTAGATCACCTCTAAGCCGAATCACTAGTCCTATAATATACAAAAACCGCATTATTTATCTGTGACAGACCCAATCAATTAATAGTCAAGTTTCTCAATTAAAATGATTTATCCAACGAATGAATTCAGTAATTGCTGAAAAATTTTCAGCAATTGCTTAATCCTAAGTCTCTCATTGTATTAAATCACCTCCAAGCCCAAGTCCTATAATATACCAAAATCATTATATTAATCATCAAATGTGATTAATCCAACCAATTAATAGTCAAGTTTCTCAATTAAGGTTGACTACCCATGCAATTACTCGATATATCGTTTATTTTCCCCAAATTACTATTTCATTGTATTATATCTCTACCAATTCCAAGCCCTAGTCTTATAATATACCAAAACCATTATATTTATCACTAAATGTGATTGATCCAACCAATTAATAGTCAAAGTTTCTCAATTAAGATCTACTACGTTTGCAATTACTTGATATGTCGTCTATTTTTCCCAACTTACTACTCATTGTATTAGATCACCTCCAAGTACTAGCCCAAGTCTTATAATATACCAAAACTTAATTAAGGTTGACTACTGTGGAATTACTCGATATATCGTCTATTTTTTTCAAGTTACTATCTCATTGTACTAGATCACCACCAAGTCCAAGCTCAAGTCATATAATAGACCAAAACAACTATATTTATCATTAATTGTGATTGATCCAACCAATTAATAGTCAAGTTTCTCAATTAAAATATCTAACGAATGAGTTCAGCAATTGTTGAAAAAAGAACAACAATTGCTTATTCCCAAGTCTCTCATTGTATCATATCACCTCCAAACCCAAGCCAAGTCCTATAATATACCAAAACCACTATATTTATCATTATGATCCAACCAATTAATAGTCAAGTTTCTCAATTAAAATGATTTATCCAATGAATGAATTCAGCAATTGCTAAAACAGATCAACAATTGCTTAATCCCACGTCTTTCATTATATTCAATCACCTC
>JBDJHY010000049.1:13773208-13785133 GCA_039654485.1 Withania somnifera | reverse complement strand
ACTGGGTGAATAGTAGGTGCCATCATGATCTGAGAAATCGGGTCGTGACAGTTTGATTGCATATGGATCATCGTGGATCAGTTGACCAAGTCAGCTCACTTCCTACCGACTCATTCGACTTGCGGTGCAGAGAGGTTAGCTGAGTTATATGTTCGCGAGATAGTCAAACTGCATGGGGTATCGGCGTCTATCATATCCAATTGGGGCACACATTTTACCTCACGATTTTTAGGGAGTTTCAGCGAGAGTTCGGTATACAGGTAGATTTGAGTACAGTCCAAGAGGATCATTCAGGTACTTCAGGATATGTTGCGCACCTGTGTTTTCGATTTTGGAGGTAGTTGGGACAGGCACTTGGTCTTAGCAAAATTTTCGTATAATAACAGCTACCACTCCAGTATCCAGATGGCCTCATTTGAGGCCTTGTATGGCAGGCATTGCAGATCGCCAATGGTTGGTTTTGTGGCGGCGAGGTTCGACTCCAAAGTTCTGATTGGCTCCGTGATACTACAGATCAGGTCAGACTTATTCAGGATAGACTACGGGCAGCCCAGAATAGGCAAAAGTCTACGCAGATCATAGGCTTCGGCCCCTTGAGTTCAGTGTTTATTTAAAAAACTTTGCAATAGACAAATTAGCCTTAAAATATATGATTAGAAAAATTAAAGAGTGCTAGAATATTTAATAAGAGGAAACTTTATGACAAAAAATATTAGGAGAACTAATATTTAATAAATCTTAGAATATATGGTAAGAGAAAACCCCATATTCATGTTATTTGATTACAATTCTGAATTCTAAAACTAATAATACATGCCTTGAGTTTGTGTTTATGCTAAAACTTTTTTGCTACTGCATTAATTATCGAAAATAATATCAAGTTGTGTAGCAAAAAATTATCGAAAATAATATCAAGTTCCACAATTTAATGGTGAGATAATTCTAACACTGGTCATCGTCTGTCATATATGTCTTAATCGATGGGCACCTCCAGAATTGGAGGTTCATACAACGTGAATAAGAAAAATAGAATTTATTATTACGGCTTTCCTATTTTTTTAACTATGTAAGAGTCCTAATACTTTATACTTTTAAATCAATTCAAGTACTACCTTATATAATTATTTACTTATTTATAAGAAGAAACAACTTTAAATATTTAGTTCACTACTAAATTTATTAAACTACTACCTTATATAATTATTTACTTAAACTATAATTCTATTTTAGTATGCCATTTTTTTTTCTTCGTTTGTTTTGCAACCGTTTCTCTCTAACAAGCCCCTTTTTTTTTCTCTTCGTTGTCTTTTTATTTGATTTTAATTCAATTTTTTTTTCCCATTCAATGTGACTTTTCTTTTTGTCTTTCTTTTAGTTAATAATGACAGAATAATTTGTCTACGTCAATTGCTATAATTGTTTATGTGTAAGCAAAAATCAATAATTGACAATGAGTTTTCATATTTTTTGTAATTTTTCTTCAGATAAAATTTAATCAAAAAATAGAGAAGAAATATTACCCATGAATGAAGTGTATCAGGTGATAATTAATTGATATATGCCGAAAAACTAAAGTTATATTTTTAATAATTTGTATGAACTGTATGAGACACTCACGCTCTTATTTGCTTTAAATCTAAAGTGCTTCTTCTTTCTCGACGAATGACGGATAGAAAAAGAAAAATTGTCTTTTAATAAAAACAATACACAAACAAAGAAGAAAAAAAGTTGAAAAAAAGAGTACCATCGTTCCCGCCAGACCACTTACAAATTGACAATCTTTGTTTATACAAATTTCTTAACATCATTTTCTATAATTGTGATCGTCGTCTATTATAGTTAGTTACTAGATTTAATTTTAGTTTAAGTTAAATAATTAACTAGATATTTTAAAATATGATTCAAAATTAACGGAGTTTAAATGTTGAGAAGCGGAAAAAACCCAAATATGAAGTTGAAGTGTAAGGTTAGAGCTTTGGTCTTAGTCTAAGCATGAGTAGTGTTAATAGAGGTCCTTAGAAATGTAAACCCCCCCCCCCCCTCTTTAAGTACACTTTTTATCTTAAAAAGTATATGTTATTATTTAATGTTTTGAAGGTTATAATACAATGTTCACACTGTAATTTATTTACTCTTTTTCTCAAATTTTAATTTAATTTAAATTTTCTTTTAAGTGAATTTTTTAATATAGAGTTCGTGTGAAATTGGTTACAAAATCCCCATCTACAAAGAATATTAACAATGAACGTGAGGCTTAGTTTTGCTGCAACACAACCAATTCTATTGCTCGCAACTATATTGCTATCAAGTTATCAACTGCATTTCTTTGTCCAAGTTTAAACTGATTTGATCCTCGTTCGCTTTGTTATTAACGCTACAGTTTTACAAATTTGATTATGTGTTCTTTGATTATACTCTAATTTGTGTGTTCTTCCAATCGTTTGGTAGATATCATCTTAATTTTTGAATAGTATTTCTAATTCTATGTATTTTTATTACGTGATTTGGAAATATAACTTGAAAATTTTGCACCTATGCTTTAAGACTTTTCTGCCTTGAAATTGTTGTTTTCTTAGATTGAAAAGATGATAATCTCTATTGCTTAATTGAGTTACGTGGTTTTCACCCAGTTGGATATACTCGAATATTATTTGCGGGAGGTTTTGTATTTTTATTTTCTGGCTTAAGGTCTTTACTTCCGTCTGAATTTTTGCTGCAAGGGACTTACTTTTTGCACAATAATCATGATGGCCAAGGTGTCTTCGAACCAATAGAGTAATAAAGCATTATATTCTGTTTTGTAGCACATTGTTAAAGTTATTTAGTTGCAAGGAAAAGTATTATGTAATGCAAGTATTATTCCCTTTCGTTCCGTCAATATATATGTTGGGAAAAGCAAAATGAAGCGAGCTTTGCTTGTTCATCCAGATTATTTAGTTTAGTTGAGCATAGATTAATTTCAATTAATTAACATGGTCTTGTCCCTATGATTTTTTGTTGCTGCAATCTCGAGACCTCATTTATATGGAGTAGCTCAACTAGAAATTTTGATTGTAGTCTCAATTCTGTTCTCGACTTACGGTGTTGACTGTTTCTTGCAGTGTATAAGATGTTTGAGACAGACTTCAGCGTTTGCTTCACCAGATAGCAACCCTTCCACCACTCAAAATGAGAAGGAAGTGTGGTGGATCAGCCGGTGGGCGCGTGGCTGTCCCATGTGTGGTGGGACTTGGGTTCGAGTTGTGTAGAGCAGTTGGGGTAGTTGAATGGTTCTCCCAACTTTTGTGAACGGTAATGGTGCATCACTGGAGACAAACACCTTGGTCCTGCCAGCTGTGTCACTCTGGTTATGTAACATATATTTAAGATCAGTGAATAGTGAGGCTGGGCCGGTTGGGTAATTGGTATGTGGTCTGACCTTACCATCTCTGTTATACCAAGAAAAGTTACAGAAAGAAGTCTACCAGTTTTCTGAAATGGGGATACATCAAATTTAGGAACTAAGAAAGAATCCTCACATATGTGGGCTAAGTTATTTTTGCTAGTGAGTTGAATATATTAGGTTCTCTTCCCTAACCAGAGTGTTTCTGGGGTTGTTATGTATAATAGTTGCCCATTTTTTGTTGTATGGGGACAATCTATTTGCTCTGAGTAGTCGTCAGGTAATCAGATTTGGCAATTAAAATGCCTCTGTCGCTCTTCCCCTCGTTGTTTCTGGCAACTATGGCTGCTGCTATATTCGGTATTACATGGGCTTAAAAATGTGTGAGAAGAGTTAGTGCGGAGGTTGCCCTCTGATTTTGTTTTGTGTTGAGGGTCCATCATTTCCTCCTGCTGGTTATACCTATGCCTTGCTCTCTCAGAGTCTCGACTAGCTCAGATGTTGCTATGTTCTGTGGTTTAGTTTCTTAGCCGCTATATCTGGTTTATGCTCTATTTATTAATGCGTTATCCTCTTTCAGTTTTCTCTAATGTTTTCGGCAATTCAAACTTATTCTATGTATCAGTAAAATACCAAGTGTCATGGGATGGAAATTTAGCAAGGCAAAGGCGGAGAAGGATTTTATTAGATGTTGAAATTTTATTGAATAATCCAGGAGATATGGTATGGTTGATGGCTGAAACTGTAAATCATACGCTTCACTCTCTTCAGTCACAGAAACATAGAAGGAGGTAAGGCTCAAGGAAAAATTTGAACTAGTTAACATGATCTGTTGTTCTAATCGTAGCCTCAGGTTTCCTTGTTTATTTAACAAGTCGTAGATTTTTCTGTTTCCTTGAGTAAAACCCGGAATTCTGCCAATTAATAGAGATAAACGGGGATAGTATTTGAAGGAAACATACCACGAATATTTTTATAAACAGGGTCTGACAAAGGTAGAATCTATGTAATTTGTATCATTATCTTAGAGATGAGTTAAAAATGTTATTCTTGATAAATCTCTGGGTCAAAGACGAAACAATATAAAAAAGATGTAATATAAGAACATGGAAAAATAGATAGTATTTTATGGTAGTATTGTTTTATATTCGTATATGGAACAATAGATCTTTCTGACTTGGAATGACAAATACAACAGGTTATAGTAGAAACAAGATTATCATAAAGTATATACTACAATCGATATGTTCGAAGCTCTCAAAAACTTCAAGAACATGACATTATAAGCATACCATTATAACTCCTAGCACAGATAACAAAATAAAGTAAATAAAGTGTTTCCATCTACTGCACGCTTTTTTTTATTAATCTTATATCTTAATATGCATTTTTCACATTTTTCTATTTAGGGTTATATTTTTGGTAAAATGTATCTATTTCATATCATCTGCCTCTAATACTTTTCATTCTAATTTACCTGCTTGAAATTATCCATAGTTATTTTTCACACCTCCGTACTAGGGCATAGATGTCCTTTCTGAGTACATGTCTGAGTCGTCTTAATCTCGCTTTCCGCATCTTATCTTCTACCTAAGTCACTCCCACTTTATCATAATCTCATTCGTAATCTTATCTTTCCTAGCAAACCCATACATCTATTGTAGCATCCTCGTCTTTTTCACCTTCATTTTTTGTATGTGAGAGTTCTTCACTGATTAATACTCCACTTTATACAACATAACTGTCTAATTGATCCGTAGAATTTGTCTTTAAGTTTAAGGGGCACATTTTTATTACATAAAATTCTGAATGCTAGCCTTCATTTTATCAATGTTGCACCAATACAATGAGCGACATTTTCGTTAACCTTTCAATTTCTCTGGATTATACCCCCAAGATGCCTGGAACTGTCTCTCTTTTGAATGATACGGATATGAAGCTTCACCATCATATTGGTCTCTAGCTTCACTTCAGTGTACTTGCGCTTTAAATATTTTATTTTGATCTTGCTTAATCTAAATCTTATTTAAATGTTTATTTTCAAACCTTCAACTTACCACTAACTCTTCCACATCATCCGCAGATAAAGAAAAAACTTGTTGCATCAGCACTGGAGAACCAAAATTTTGTAATTGATTGAACTTTTTTTTTGCTATGTTTTGTTAATATTTTGTAACAAGACAGTTTAGTTTTCATTGATGCACATTTTATAATTAAAATGAAGCATGCTTCCCTGGGTTGAGGAGTAGTTAACGAAACCGTTGAAAAATAATAAATCTAAAGCTTGTCTGTTTAAGAAATTTTCTTTAAATGCTTCCTATTTTCTCTTCCAAATCCCTTTTTAAAAATAACTAATTGAATTGATTGAACTTACGTCATCTAAAGCCACGTCTTATTTATTTTTAATTTTTCAAACTTCCTTTTGATTTGTCCAATCACCCCAATCCTTTAGTAAGCAGGAAAATAAGGATCATTAGTCTCCAAAGATGTGAAGGCCAATTCATTAGAACAAGCTTCACATTAATCTATGTCCCAATAACCAGTAGACTTGGTCTTCATGAAAGCCCTCATTTGATGATCGAGCTTAGTAAGCATGGATCAAGCTACTAAAGTTGCTGAGGAGTCTTGAATTCAAGAAAATTGGAACGGAGGTTGTGTCTAGATGTCAAGGACTTTGACTCGTAGCTGGACTTCTTTCTAAGATGAGCAAGACACTAGACAATTGGAACAATGTCGCGAATGATGCTCATTCAGTTATATTTGATTGGTTCCTAAATTTAATTGCTTTGACTTATAACTACTTACCTCTCTTTGCCCTTGAGGCTGTAAAACATAATAGTTGCTGTGTAATAAGTTAGCAGAGCTAGTTACATAATTGTAATTGTGTACATTCACAAAAGATGATCAAGCCCACCCGTGACGACACAATCTCTCTTTCAGTAATCACATGGTTACTCCTGCATATGCTCCAATGGCCGTCTTATACTCCAAACCTGCAGAAAACAACGTAAGCTAGATTCTTGAAAACACCCTTTCAAAAGTATTAGCCTTCCATTTATCCCTTTGCCGGAAGATTAATCATCGATAATAAATGCTCCTATGTCGATTGCAATGACATAGTCGGTACCCACAAGATTTACCTTGGAGGATTCCTAGTTCCTTCAAAGGCAGAAGGCTACTAGTGGTCCAATTAAGCCATTTTGATTGTGGCGGAATAGCTATCAGTGTATGCATATTTACATAAGATTGTTGATACATATAGTATCTCTAAGTTCCTTAATGATTTGGTGCTACAACACGAGATTCAGATTTCAAATCATCACCTCAGTTTGATGCAAAGTCTTTCTTCCCACTATCGGATGATCCTCCAGTACGCGTTGTACCTGATGTTCTACTTGATCAACATCAACCATGTGTGTCAAGAATGTACCATTTCTCATCCTCTAGTTTGACCAGACTCAAGGATAGAGTTTCAATGAATTCAGGAGTGCAGAATTCAACTTGACTTGAAGTTGCCACAGCACTTATTCATAAATGTGGACAGGAAGCATCAAAGGCAAATAATTCCAGCTTGTTCAAACCATCTCTATCATGCCATCTAATGAATTTACACCCGCCATTGCCCCTTTACACCTTTGGAAACAACGGAAGATGAGATACAAATGCCCCACTTCGTTTCTCAGATACTCAAGGCTAAACAACATCTCCGAGATCAGCTAGCCTCACATTCACCAATGGAAATCAAATTAGAGGCAGCAGGTAAGAACATATTGAAAATGAAATATGATTTTTATCTGTGCTCCAGCTTGTGCCATTTAGGACTATATAAGGCTGATTTTGGATGGGGTAGCGCCACCAAAAAATCCAATGAAGAACAACTTAACTTTCTTGGATGACCGACGTGGAGACGGAATAAATGCACCAGTCACTTTGACAGAAGCTGATATGTCAATATTTCAGAGCAACAAAGAGCTCCTAGAGTTTGCTACTCCTCTTGTTTAAAAGACACCTTCCCAAGCTAGCCATTATGTATGATCCTTCGTATCCTAAATTATTCAGTTGCATGTCTATGTCGACTTTTACTTGGCTTATGTTTTGCTTTTGCTTGAACTAAGGAATAACATTGGACCTCCTAGCTTAGAACAAATGGAAAATGAAGTCGTGTACTGTTTCATGGTTTGGGTTTAAAAAATTCCCGTTTCATAATTGATTTTTTGCACTCTACGTCTTACAACTGACCCAATTTACTATTTTAATTGATTTAAGCTATAACGCTGACCCCACGTCCATCCAAACCTGAGGCATCACTGGCACAAGGATCATCATGCGAATTAAGTGAACAATTAATAAACACAAGTGATGTATTATCCATAACCTAAGTTGCACGGACTCTTTATTTTTTATGCCGTATCCATGTCGGATTCTTAAAAAATCACACTAATTTCGGCACGCACCGGTGGATTTTTTTAAAAGTCCGAACAATATAATCCATAACATGGACAGACCTTGCAATACTGAAAAACCTAATCCACAATTCAAAACAGAATACAAGGAAAAAACCATATATCAGTGTAAGTAGGAGAATCCAAGAGCAGTTTAAATATACACAAGTATGAAAAATGTTAAAAGAAAGATCTGAACGCAAAAGTTTTAAGATGGTACAATATGACACTCACCAGTATGCTCTGTTAAGACTAAGTCTCTCCTCAAACTCAAAGCTCCGACCCAGCCTCAGCCTCTGGATCTGTCATCAAAAGAGTGAGGAGCAAGTGCATTGGTTTAAGTTGTTTGAAAAGCTTGGTGAGAAGTACTTAGAACATCTCGAGTCAAAATCTACAGCTAGTGATATATCTACTTTGAAGAGTCTTGAGCTGTATGGATATATGGATTATCAGCTAATGATTTTCTCAAAAAGAAAAATTAGCAAGAGTAATAGCAGTATATGGAAAATGATGGACTCATTGTGAAGATCCACAAACTCCTGGCCGTTCCTGGGAATACAAATCTAACATAGTTAAAATACAAGAGTGGGTTGAGAATATCCTATGAAACTCCTGGGAATGGACACAAGGCTATATTTGTAGAACCTTTTTAAGTGTGCAAATGGCCAGTCCGGTGCACTAAAACTCCCGCTATGCACAGGTCCGAGGAAGGGTCCCGCCACAAGGGTTTTATTGTACGCAATCTTACCTTGCATTTATGGTGGAGGCTGTTTTCAAAACTTGAACCTGTGACCTCTACGTGGCAACAACTTTACCAGTTACTCCAACACTCTCCTTCTGTGCCCTCAATTTGTATGATTAGATTTTGAAAAATCATTATTGGATTCCTTTGGCTGAATTATAGGTGACTTGATTGATGTTGTTATTCAAAAGTGATTGATACACGATAACATATTAAGTTCATAGCTACTTCTTTGTTAGCTTTTTGGTGTAGAAAGTATATTGTTTACTATGCTGAAAGTGACAGATCTCTTGAAGTCCTAGCAAGAATAGTTGAGTATAAGTTTCTTGTAATGCTATATTGTACATATCCAGCACTATCTTAGTGCTGCTTTGTATAGAATGTTATTTACTGATTCAAAAAAAAAAAAGAATGAATTTTCCTAACATGTCAAGAAAATATAGAACAGAAAAGGCTCAGATGTAGCCAAACAGGTGAAGGAAGACTGCTAAAATGGGCACAAAAAGTGCCAAGCTCATGCCAGGATTTGCAATGACAAAATCTTTGGTAATCTTGAGAACTTCTATTCCTGTTTGAATCCTTGCTGCCCATCTCACCATTCTTTCCAACTCATCTGGTGACATAGATGAGATGACCTGTTCAGCTCTCTGTGCATCCTCCCTTGCAAGCTTCAAATTCAAATTGTTCACTCGTGTTAGTGAGTAGCCAACCATCTAATTTCATAGTGGTTGAAGTGGAATTCTTTTAGGGATGAGGGGTAGGGCTCAATATACAGAAACTTAAAGGGGTTTGGCACAAATCTTGTGAAGGAAATAACTACATGGTCATTGCATCTTCATTGTCATTACAAATATCTTAAAATAGATGTTCTAATTGCTCATTACTTTTCAACATTTAAGAACTAAACAAACAAACAAAAAGGGGAAATCAACCATCTTCTCATGTTGGAACCTCATGTGAAATTTACAAAGCTGAGGCCCTTGTGGAAGATGCAGGTTACTTATTGAAATACAATAGGGAATCAAAAATAACAACAGGATGAAGACAATGATAAAATACTTTTTTTCCTTTCATAGTGTAGTTAGTTAAAATGAGGTCCAAATGAATCTAAGCCTGCTGGCCCCAATTAGCCCAGTTAGCAGAACTTCCAACTCTTGGCATGCTATTCACCTTGGAGTAGACATCAACTTTGAAGCAAGCTCCACACATGGCACCTTCACTGTCCACTCTTGGCATTGCTTTCATCTTATAACTTGGATGCTCAAAGCTCTTCAATCCACTTTCACTCTGGTACATGCACCCTGCCAAAGACATCAATCTCATCAAGAATCAAGTTTTTTATGTGCTTTTTTCAAGGAAAAGAATGTTCTATCCCATCAATCTCTTGTCAAGTGTAACTGGAAAAGATAAAGCTATTTTTCTTTAAACATCTGTCCAATTTAAGCTACTTACCAGCTGGGAAGGGAGCAAATGATTTGAGGCAGCTTGCTTTGATATGATCCACAGTATCAGAGATCATGACAGATCCATCAGATGCTACTCCCCAGAACAGCTTTGTAGTATCATCAGCACCCTATACATAGAAATCATTCATGACACAGTTACTGAAGGAAAAAAGTAAATTATGTCTTAATAGAATAAAATAAATGATCTATTGTAAATGTTTCCTTTCCAAGATTGATTTCACCATCGTCCCATCTCTAATCAGAGTAAGAAGGTGTTGTTTACATACATTTATAGGGAAAACATGCACTTTCTTTTGGTGATTGTAAATGCATGAAAAATGCATAATATATGTTGATTGGGATGGTGAGTCCTCAATGAGGTGGGATGAAAATCATGGTGAGTCCTTAGAAAGCGTTTACGATGTAGTAGTGTTGGTGGGAGGTAATAACTACTTAATGAAATAGTTGAGGTGCGCAGCACTAACTGACTCGAATACTACCATTATTAATGATTGTATATTGATGGGGATAGACATTAGAATTAGTAAAGAACTTACAAGGGCAACAAACACATTACCAGCTTTATGATCATAGATCACAAAGCCAAAGCTACCCTCAAGACCCTTGAGGACCTCATGAGCTGGGAATGGGCCTCTGTCCCGAAGGGTACGATATGCTTCACTCACAAGCATGGCCTCATTGGTATTCTTTGACAGGCCATACTGCTTGTTTAGTTCGCATAAGTTGTTCAAACTTCCCAAGAAAATGCAGTATATGTCATTCAACCCACAGAACAACCTGGAAAAGAGAAAAAGTTCACGCATTTATCTCATTACCACAAACAAGAAGCTGCAAAATGACAAAAATTGAAAAAATTCAAGAAATAGTCATTAACATTTAGCATCTTGGTTTGATTTGTTTATTTACAACTGAAAATTGAATCTTTATGATCATTTTATAAACAATATAGCCAAATCTAAAAACAGCAAAGACATAAGTGATTTCTTTCACCTATCCAAGTTACTTGTTACCTAAATGGGTTTGGGAGATAATAAGCATCGTTGGACTTAGATGGCCCGACTCCACGATTATAAAAAAATAAAATTATATACATTTGTAAGATTCACCTTTGTTGAGCATTTGATGAGGATGGAAGTTTGGAATAGGCCAAGAATGCCTTCTCCATGAATCCTATGGAAAACCCACTATTGGAATTTGAAGCTAAGAAATTGTTCATGGTCTCTTCAGGGGATGCAGCCCTGTTTGATGGTTTCAAAGAGGCAGGGATCTGCAGCTCCTTTGGTGGATCAACAACACTTCTCTTGAAAATTGCCAACATTTTTAAATTCTCGAACTAAATCAGTAAAAAGGCAAATGGTGTTGAGAAAGCACAAAAAAAAAAGATGAGAATTTAGGTAGAAAATACAAGGATGATTTGTTGATTATTTATAGGTAAGTGGGGGTGGAGGAGACAAAAGTGTCAACATTATCCATTAATAATCTTGAGATGGGGAGAAAGTTAAGTTAATCTTGTAAAATGGGCAAGTGGGCCATTGATTTGTCCTTTGAGGATCAATTTTGAATTAAGAAAGTTCCTCTTTTAACTTGTGGCTGATGACCATTGGTTATTTTTCAAGATTTAGTCTATAAGAATTCTTCGATTAAATAAATGTCTCATTAAAAGAAAGTAATTTTAAGGGAGAAATGAGTTATTAAAATTTTATACTTTTTAAAAAAATATATTTATTTAGACACATAAGAATCTTCATTTTAAGAGTCTAAAAATCTTTATTTGGCCAATTATATCAAAACTAGATAAGCAATAATACTTGTTTATTTTAAAAAATTATTAAATAATTTATTTATTTATATTTATTTTATATTACTATTAAATATTATTTATTTTTTAAAATA
>JBDJHY010000049.1:13750910-13765030 GCA_039654485.1 Withania somnifera | reverse complement strand
TTCTTTTCATGATTAATGTACACATTGACAACTGCATCACCTGAGGTTCAGAAAAAGGTTAAGCTCACAAGGAGTGTATCAGTGGAAACATAAGAGAGTATCACTTTTGAAACTTGAATGCACCTGGGCCAGCAGAATTTCCACCAACTGCAATCATAACATGACTAAAAAATGCAGAGATTGTCTGTTTCAGATGCAGCAAAAGAAGAACAAATCAGAAACCCCAAGGGAAGCAAAATTGATATGATAAAAGCTCCCGCAACGACACACTACCATACAGCAAATTCTCTTACATGGAATACCAAGCAAAAGACTTGGAGCACTCTCAATGTTGACTCACTCTCTTACGAGTACGCAAAAGGGACACATTTGGCCTTAATGGTTGAGTTAAAATGTCAGCTTGTTTTAATGGGACAATTTCAGCAGGAGAATGTTCATGGACAATACACCTTCGTTTTTAAGGGGGGAGGGGGGGATTGCAAATTTTTCATAAAGCAAGAAAAGAACATCTTTCAAATGGATGCATTTCTCATAAAATTAATTAATTACACCTCAATCCAAATTAGCAAGAGGGCAAGGGTATGCCCTAATTTATAAAATAGATCAACATCGTAAATTATATGCCTGTGGCTAGGGAGCTATTTCCAATACATTATCTCCTCCAGTTAAAATTTATAGCTGCCAGTGATCCCTAAAGTGGACCTCTGCTTTCACCATTTTCTCACCCTTTTACCATATAACCATCCCTCAGAGCCATTACCATTTTTTTTCCTAATATGCACAGTTCGAATCTCCATGGATAATTGGCACGCCCTCTAACTACCAGACTTTTGGTTCATGGCAAGGTTCAAACTCATGACCTAAAGAACCAATACCAATCTTAAAATACATGTAATACAGTTTAGCCTCTATGATGTGCAAGCTTGGGAAAAAGATAGTGAAGTATAACATGGGCCACTAAGTCATTACAGCTATCTTAGAGAGAAGCCAGGACCCCCAGGTACAATGTGGGTGAAAGTGATGCAAATGGACCATTAAACCAATATCGCCATACCTGTTCATTAGCCAGTGGTGGAAGGCCACCAACATAGACTCGCCGTGCATGCCTTGTAGCCTATGACAGAAAACAGGAAAAATGTGAAACACCTCTTGTAAATACAGATGAGAACTGAGCTTCAGATGACTATAGTTACTTGTTGACTTATGGCTTGGACTGGCAAGAACGGGAATGAACCTAATGGATTAACCTGTCGAAGACGCATTATTCAGAGAAATAATTAAATGGATCCATAGGGAAAACTTACATTTTAGGATGTAAAAAATAAACATAAAAAATAATCATATGAATTAAATTAGTCCTACCTGAGTTGCATCAGTTGGAAAAACATTTTGTAACATTCCAGCAATCGACGAATGAGCCCTGGAAGACCCCAGGACTTGTTCTACAGAATGAAAATCAAAATGTAAAATCTGAGAAACTAATGTGTCACAACTGACCAATGACAGATTTAAATGCAGAAATTGAACAGATTACCTAAGCATTTTTGAGAAAATTAGCACAAAGGGATCATAGTAGTAGTTTTCTACTAGAAAAGAGAGCATAAAAGGTAAAAGCTACTATTCCGTACCTAGATATTGTATACTGTTCAGATAATAAAACAAGAATTATATTCCACCACTGCAGGTTCCTGGATAGCAATCGTGAGTCTACCAAACTACAACAGTTTCTGTTGATGATCGAAAAGTTCCAGCTAACCGAAGCACTGATTCATCGTTGAATTAAATCTACAGTCCTCACGCCCACGAGTAGCATGGTGGGACTTAAAGTCCAATTTTGCCTTCTTAGCCATATGTAACAAAATCACAAAAAAGGAACCAACACAACAGCAAACAACACAACGATGATCTCTCAGTTCAAGTAGAAATTATCAGCATGAAATCAAATTAAAGCTTATAATTTTGAACATAACCATAAACCTCTAAATACAGGACTAATATCATTTTAGGTAGGAGAGAGCTATATTTATAAGTGCAACTCATGTTCTAAAAGCTAACCTGCCCCACTAGAAAAAGATGCTGCAACTGGTGGAGCCATATCAAAGCCACTTGTCCGCTTGCTGTTGAAAAGAAAAACAGACTATGACAAATCAATTTTGCGGAAACCTCAAAGAGTGTAGTGAATCAAGGATTTTTCTAATGATATGTGTAAAATAGATTCATGTTTTACAAGAACGGAAACAAAAGAATACCTTGCAGGAAAATGAAATAGAGCATTGAGAAAAAAACATATAAATCCTTTTAATATAATCAAAAGTTTTGCAAGCAATTAAAGTAAAGCTGCATGATAATTGACTAATTGAGATCTTGTCATAATTTGTAACAAGAAAACCTCTGAGTATAACGTATTAATGAATAAGGAGTTATCAACTAGGAAATTCATATTGCAAGAAAACAATAAAGAAACCTCTTTGGGGGTAAACGAGAACTTGATCTTGATCTAGCTTTGTCATGAGACCAATCCTTTGATCTTGAACCGGATCTGTGTGTCTCACCCTTCTCTCTACCTCCACAACCCTGGCGCCTAGAAAATAACAATAACAAGCAAATGGACAAATAACAATGATAATCATTTATCCGATGTATTAATTTTTAAATCATAAACATAATCATATAAGCTACATATACGATCCATCATCAGGCAAAGCGTTTACAGGTATAACTTCGCCGTATGTTTTTCGTTACTTCTTTAATACATAATAAGCTGCCAAGAAGCTGTCGGCAACGAGACATGCGAAATGATAAGTATCTTCTTTTTCTTTCAAATCACACTTTTCCTACCTACCAAGTTGTGGAACTTTATGAACATATGTTGGGGGAAGATATGTTATGCCAAAAAATGACAACCCAACTCCTTATGTGTTGAGCAGACTATGGAGAACCAGTTCTGCATCTGTGTGTTGGATGGTGCAGAAAGAAAGGAATCAAAGATGTTTTAAAGGCAGAGCTGCAGCTGTCTGTCTTCAAACATGCTTGGTTAGTTAGTGAGCTTTTTCGGTCAATTTACAATATGCATATCAAGAGGACTGTATGATAGATTCTGTTAGTTTATTACAAAGTTGAACAGATTTTGCACTTGAGACATCCTTCTGTAATGTCTGGAACTGCCTTAGTGCTAGTTTTATTTATTAATAGAATGTTAAAAGCTTTACTTATCAAAAAATATTGTATAAAAGTAAAGGAAATATCATGTGTTGGCCAAAATCTATGTTGCTCAGACTCTTCATAAATGTTGACAGATGCGTGTCAGATCTTCCAAAAATAATGTATTTTCAAAGGATTCGACACGAGTGCGACAACATTTTGGAGAGTCCGAGCAACTTAGGACAAAATTACAACAGCACAAAGACTTCCAGCTGAGAGTTAATTGGATTGCCCTGCTTTTCCAAAATAATAAATCCTATGAATTAACTAATTCTCTAATTATTTATTTCTTCCCATTGCATGTATCTGTAAATTTTGAAAATTGAACCGCGCATAATGAACCACAATGGAAGTATGACCCATCAATTCAAGTGAACAGACTCTACACCCCACCCCCACAAAAGAACCATCATAACATATGGAAAGATCTAAAAGCTTCTGCATACAAAGACCTTTCTGAAAATAACCTGTCAAATTTATGGTTCCTGGAATGGTGGTAATCCCCATTGTCATCATTTCTTCTGTAGTTCCTGGCTCTTTTATCCCGGTAGTCCCCACGCTGGCATTCTTGATCTCCAGAATAATTATCCCTCACTTTATAGCGATGAGATCCATTAGAATGACTCTGGAAAAATTTAATTATACAATAATATGAAATTAGACCAAAGCAGCAAACAGGGGAACAGATGCTTACGAGCTCATGGGATCACATACAAACTAAAATTGGTCTAGCTGATCAAAATTCCCAATCAAAATCTTCCTCTTTGGGGTTATCAATGTAAGGAAACAAAAAATCGATACGTTATTTCAAGTATGGGTGCTTGAAATTAAATCAAGCTGTATGAATACAACATACAACAACAATAACAAACCTAGTATATTCCCACAAAGTGGGGACGGGAGGGTAGAGTGTACACAGTCCGTTACACTACCTCAGAGTTGAGGTAGAGAGGTTGTTTCGAAAGACCATCGGCTCAAGGCACAAAATAGACCAGAAAACAATCCAGGAAAAATATACATACAAGAACAAGGAATACTGAGAAATAAAACATAAAACAACACAATAATAACATAAGAGTATCACAACAAATACTACCAATAAGCTACTTAAAACAACCACTCCAAGACTCCAAGAACAAGACACTACAAGAAAGCGTTCCAACTCCTAGCAAGAAACCCAAAACAAAGCAAACCTACCTAATAACAAGCACGAACTCCATATTCCTAACTCGCTACCCAAATACACGTACTCCATTTCTTCCTATCCAAGATCATGTCGTTCAATAAGCTATAACCGCTCCATATCATGTCTAATCACCCTCCTCCAATACTTTTTTTATCTACCTCTACCTTGCCAGAAACCATCCATAGTCAATCTCTCACATCTCCGCACTGGGGCATTCGTGCCCCTCCGGGTCACATGCCCGAACCATCTCAACCTCACTTCTCGCATCTTATACTCCACCGAAGTCACACTCACCTTATCTCTAACAACCTCATTCCTAATCCTATCACTCCCAATAAATCAACACATCCATCGCAACATCCTCATCGCCACCACCTTCGTCTTTTAGATGAGAGTTCTTGAATGATCCACACTCTACAACATGCATATTTAATTATTAAACATCAAAATACTCAAGTTCCATAATACTTAATTTATATCCAGCACCATTCTAAACTGTTCCAGGATACGTTTAGCAACTTTAAATTGGCATATTAGATACTAACAAGTATAGATTACTACTTACATACGGACATAATTTTCAAGTACATCTTTACCTCTTTAGTATGGAGATGTCCGGTTCAAATTACGTATACCTCAACTAATCCATTGAGTACCCTCTAGTTCTCATCAGTACATATACCGGGCAGTTCTTTCCACCAAAGATTAAGACATATTGGAACAAACCACCTACTTTTTGTCAGTGTTGGTCTCCCATGGAAGACACCAATGTCCATTACAACTTCAAGGTAACACCCTTAGGTGCTACTTTCTACATTTTCTAAAAACAGGAAAAAGTAAAGTCGACGGGCTCATCCGTTTAAAGTTACATTCTTGAAGTTCTTAGAAATGAGAATTTCAATCGATTTGTCCATTCATTTTCTCTTCAGCCACAACCATGTGGCTTAAATACCAAATTTCGTAACCGGATATCCATAAACCACTAAACTTATTCGATTAAGATTATCCGTTTTAACATAATTATGTATACCCCTAATCAGAGGAATC
This sequence comes from Withania somnifera, assembly GCA_039654485.1. NCBI lineage: Eukaryota > Viridiplantae > Streptophyta > Magnoliopsida > Solanales > Solanaceae > Withania > Withania somnifera. The sequence continues at coordinate 13,759,596 of JBDJHY010000049.1, read as the reverse complement.
TCTAGACAACACAAACAATTGGCCTCATGGAGCTTCAAATCGTAAACTTTATTCAACAAACTGCTCCTTGCAATTATATAAAAAGATAGCACTCGTTCTTAAATTAAAAAATATAATGCACACAAACTAATAGTAATTTAGAATTATTTTTTTTTTTTGTTCTTGCATACTATTTTTTTTAGTGTTTATTTTTAATAGACATTAAGCTTTTAACTTCACATAGTCATTTGTTTGCAATGCATTACCTTGGATGTATTATAAAAATATTATTTATTAATACGAAATGAATATTTGAGCTGTTTAATTTAAATTTCTAAAATACATCTGATAAGAACTAGATAGTTCTTCTTTCTTTTCTTATTTAACTGTTATACTTTTTATATTTTACAATAGTGAAACTAAAATCATATTTAGAAATTTGTAGATACTTACGATGTAACTTCTTTTGTTAGTCAAGTTTCAATATTTTGTAATAATTATAACAAACTATTCAAGCAATTTGAATCAAGTAATCCTATAGACAAAAAAAAAAAACCTCGTGATGATGCGACTTCGGATCATACGGAGACGATCTTCTGCTATCGTCATTTTTGCTTTCATGGCGAGGCATATTAGTTGGTTTTGAATCTTTCGCCGAGTCCGAAACCTATCCCTAGTTCTCTTGATTTTTGATGGAAAAGATAATTGGGGAAAAGTTTCGGTTTCGAATTTGAACATCGGGTATCCACTTATACTGGGCTGAATTTTCTAACCAAAATAGGTTCATGGGATAAATGTGATAAAGTGAATGAGGCCCATAATTAAGGATTTAGTGACTCCCACAGTTCTTTATTGTTAGAATTCACGGTGTTTAAATTAAATTTAAAGTATATATTATATGCATCTTATCTGCACACATTTTTATTATCTTTTAAATCTATGTCTGGATTCATTTATTTTCAGTAATATTAATATATTTGGATTTGAATGCTAATATAAATTATTAAGATATTATTTTTAATTTAAATATTAAATGTTATAGTGATTGGTGTAATAGTGACGATTGATAAGGGTGATTGTGATGGTGAAGTCGGTTAATACTAGTGGTTGGTGGTATCGATAATAGTAGCAGCAATTATGTACGGTGATTAACAATGCATTGGTGGTAATTGGTGGTGGTTGAGGCGATGATTGATATATAGTAAGGGATAAAGGTTAGTCTTAGTAGTGATAGTCATTAATAGTGGTGGCGGTCGTAGTGAAAGTAACGGCAGCGGCAATAGATATAATTATAATGATAGAGGTGGTAGGTGAATGACAAACAATAATGTTGGTAGTGATAATGATTGTCAATGGTGATTATAATGACAAAATGATTGTTGGTGATGAGCGACAACGGCGATAGTTGATAATGGTGATGGTGATTGTAATGACATAAATAATTAGTAATAATGAATGACGAAATAATGATAAAATTCTTTCTTATAATAAAAGGTATCCCATCCACTCCTTTCTATTACTATTCACTTTGTTGTTTACATGTTCACATTTACTTAATCGTCTCAATCGAAAGATTAAAAGCTTGATTGAATATAATTTACTTATCTTTAATTTTATTTTTATAAAATCAACAATTGTTCAAGATAACAATTTTTTGGTAAACATATTTGGGTCAAAATAAACTAGGATGCCATTAAATTTCAAACCTTATACATATGGATACAGTAATATTCCATACACCAAACAGCATTGTTTTGTTTTTTTTCCTTCATAACCCAAGTTGGAGCAAATAGAGAGCTAAAAAACACGACCACTCATTTGATAAAGGTGCACCGTCAGAAATGAGATGTAATGAAACGTGGCTTCTGTTACAACAAACATCATTATCGTACCATCTAATGTACGATCTGATATGGAGTTTAGTATTAAAAAGCAATCATAGCAAGTTATAGTAATTAATCGACAAACTTTTAATCGGAGTTTGAAATTTAAATGAGCTCAAAAATTAAATAAAATATCAAAATAAATTAAAAAAAAATAGAGCCAAAATAAGTTAGATGTACTAAATTAATTATTTTGTCTTAAACTTTCTCAAAATGTCCGGTGCAAGACGATGTTATGTGTTAAAGTTCTAACAAAGTGAAAAAATTTAGTGCGACATGTCAAAATTTATGAAAAAATGAAATAATTTAGTTCATCTTATCAAAAATTTTGATAAAGCGAACAAAAAATAGTCCATGTTGCCATAAATTTTGACAAATTAGTGATAAATATAAATTCGCATAATTTAGTTTACCTTGTCAAAAATTTTGATTAATTCACACTTAAAAATAAACTTATTTAATTGTTATTCAATGGTTATATTTATCATTAATTTAACTACTAATATTAACCACTGACTAGATTACAATAATAAAAATTTGATATTCAGTGATTAATATTTTTAGAAAGTACTTTATTTTTTATACGAATTTAAATTAATTATACATCTAAATTGATGACATCAAATGAATAATAAAAAAAAGTTAAAAAATCTTGGATGTACTAGTAACTTTATAGTTGACGTAGTCTATTATGTTATTGTTTTTGGCCTATATAGTGCACACTAAAAAATTATTTTTTGCCTATATGTTGCACACCTCACTCACTAAAAATTTCAAGAGTGACTTTTAAATTTAATCTTTAGATAGAAGGTTATACCTCTGGGTAGAATGTAAATTGATGAAGCACTTCATTAAATTTAAAAACAATACAAATGAAGAGTTTCTTGTAACTTAATATTATTAGATATAGTAAACATAATAAATATAAATTTAATTTTAATTATAAAATACACCTATTAATAAAAAGAATATAGATTAAAATCTCAAGATGCGAAAAAATGATAATGTGATTTTAATATTCTAAAAAGAAAAATTTATCATAGTCTTAGCTTTAAATAAAAAATTTTAAAAATGATCGGAAAAAATATACAAAAATATGCAGAGTTCCTAAATTTCAGATGTAATTATTATTAAAAAATTACATAATATAACAACTAAAACCTTAATTACAACTTATAATACATTTAAATAATTACTAAATATAACAATATCTTAAAAGGATTAAAATAAATTTTGACAAGATATAATAAATTAGTCAACTTTGTAATAACTTTTAATAAGATGAACTAAATTATCCACTTTATCATAAATTTTAACATGTCCCGCTAAATTTTTTTACTTTGTCAAATTTTAGCACTTAAAACCATTTTCTATCATTACATTTTGGGAAAGCATAAGATGCACTAATTTAATGTGCCTATTTTATTTTAATTTCACTTTTTTTCCTAGCTTACTTTTAGAAATCGTTTTTTTTTTTTTTAGTCTTAGCTGGCGATGGCTAGCTCCAACCAGCATGGCTCATAAGCCACCTTCCAGATTCCCAAAATCAAACGCGCAGATCACACGGGGAGTCATGGGCTTCCTTATATTTGACCAGAGACCATGCCATGGTTTTTAACTTTTTTCTGATGACCAGAATCCATAGGTAAGGCAAGTAGGGATAACGTGAAACTTTTCTGGTATTCCATGCATCCTTGTGTTTTAGTATATTCTCACTCCGATTGATTAGGGTTGGTGTTTAAAATTTTTGTTTTCCTAGTTAATATAATTTATTTAAAGATCCGAACTCAAAATTTACTATTTCTCTAATTAATAATTACTTAGTACGTAAGTGGTAGCTACCGTCTCATTACAATTTTTGACACTAAAATCTTTTATGCTATTTTCTAAATGAAATAGCTAATTTTATTATTTTAATACATTATATGAGATTGTTATCCATTATCTCAACACTCAATTAGGAAAAGAAAAATTAATCTTCTCTTTTATCTCATGAAATTGTTATACCATCTCTCATGTGCAAATAAGCATCAGTTAAAATTTGGAATTCAAACTCGTTAGGAATTTTATTTTTTTTTTCTCATTAGATGTTTGTTTTATATATTGGAGTCTCAGTTTTCACATCACTTCAGGTCCATTCTAAAAAAGTACTTTTTACTAAAAAATTGTTTATACTAAGGAGTTGATATAATAAGGAATAAGGGGTCCTCAAGATAAAATTTTAGTATTTTTTAATTTCTTGTTTGGTTCTAAAAATTGGGATAATTTTTTTTACGATTGACAGATAAGTTATTTTTATTTTTTGGGTGGAATAGTAATACCAGAACAATATATCTCAGGATAAATAAAAAAAATGAACAAATTTTTCCCTTAAACCCTTTTTATACCTTACTTTTCACATCCATGTATAATTATATTATTTTTTATATCATTTATAATAATATTCCAACTTTCACTACTCGTTATTATTATGTTAATTCCTAAAAAGTTACATTACATATATTTATTTCTTATTTATGAATATAATATATGTTGAATTTTTTTTAACTAATTCTTATGTTTATTCGTATTTTAATTTCTCTTAAGTGTAATAAAAATGTTGGTTCCATTCTTGAATTAAATATGTTTACTAAATAATTTGTTAGTCACTTAACAATTTGTATTCTATATATCAATTAAATGAAGATAATTTTTATATTTTATAATATGTGAGTGATAATTTTTTTTTAAATAATATATAAGTGAAATATGCTTAAATAAAGTGATATAAATAATAAATCCTACAATGAAATTTATTTTAAACTAAATAAGATTATTTTTTTAAACACACGTGACATAATCACGAGAATGTACGCATAAAAAATTTAAGTTAAATAAGTTGGAAGTTTTATTTTTAAGAATGAATAACTAAAGCAAGCAAAGAAAATATAAAAAAACTAAATAAGATGGAGGGTATTTTTCCGAACACACAACTTATTCTTAGAAATTATACAAAACATATTATTTTGAACACAACAAACCACACCTCAATAAAAAGTAAACTCACCATATTTATTTCACCATAACTAATCTCATCATAACTTGTTTTCAAACCAAACGACCCCTAAGGGTTGGTCGCAGTGGTGTTAGTCGTTGATGGTGGTGGCAGCAATAGTGACAGCAACGATGGCGGTAGTGCAATAGAGGTGATAGGTGAGTGACTGACAACAATGTTGATAGTGATAATGGTTGTCAATGGTGATTATGATGACAAAAATGATTGTTGCTGATGGTAGGTGGCGATTGGCTATAACAGTAATAGTTGACAATGGTGATAATTATTGTGATAATATGATTGATTAGTGATAGTGAATGGTGATTGTTACACCAGAACCTCTTAACGATATTAAAATTTATTCAAAATTTTAGTAGTTAAAACGTATTCATGCCAAATAAATTCAATAAATAAGGTGTAAATTTTTTTACTACTCTATCTGTCACCTCGCTTGACCTAATCGAGTCAAGCAAAAAGAATATTAAGACAATCATAAAATTATCTTTATATATACATATGTTACAAGTTTGATATAAGGTTAACAATTGGAACAATTAAATCTTAACACACGAAAGTATCGGCTCTATTGGAATCAGACTTATGTTGATATTTTTGTTCAAGACTCAAGAACATTTGATCTTGTAATTACAATTCCCGATATGTCTTTAACTTAGTTGGAGAGTAAAAACATGTTTCAACTTTTTTTTCATTTTTATCTTTTTTCACTTTACTAAATTTTTGTTTCTCAAAAAAAATTATTATTTTTTATTTATATATAATAACTTCATTAAATTATATATTTTTTAAAAATATTCAGAAAAATTCAATTTTATTCCAAGATGATGTTTGACCTGACAATGTCAGAAATTTTATTTGGAGAAGTGAAATAAAACATATATTTGCTTTTTTCACTTTTAACTTTTTTCCCAAAAAGGTTTAAATTTCTTATTTATATATAATAAATCTATTTGTTTTGTATTATATTTGTTTAAGAAACTTTTTATATTTAAAAAAAATAGATTTTAAATTTTAAGTATTTATTGAAAAAAAACATGGCCCAAACATTTTCAACAACTTGTTTAATGAGTTGAAAATTGTTGTCAGGCCTAAGTGATCCCTTAATTTTGGGTCCAAAACTAATAATAATTTAGAGTTTATTTTGTTCTTGCATACTATTTTTTTTAAAAAAATTTAGTGTAGTATTTTTTTAAAAAATAAAATTTTAACTTCTAATATTATTATTTATATTAACTTCAAATACGTACTTATATTTTATTTATATTAACTTCAAATAGATATTAATATTATTGTTTATAACTGCAAAAAAATTATTTATTAACATGAATATTTAAGTTGGTTAATTTAAGATTCTAAAATATATCTAATAAGAAATAGATAGTTTGTCTTTCTTTTCTTGTTTAAGTATTGTACTATTTATATTTTACAATCTTTAAAATTATTTTTAAGTAAAACTAATATCATACTTAGAAATTTTTTGTACACACGATATCACTTCTTTTATTAGTCAAGTGAATAATTTGTAATAGTTATATCAAACTATTCAAGCAATTTGAATCAACTAATCCTATAGACAATAAAGAAAGAAAAAAAAAAACCTCGTGATGATGCGACTTTTGATTATATGAAAACGATCTTTTTTTATGGTCATTTTTATCTTCAGTTGGTAATCCAAATTAAAAGAATCTTAGGACAATTACAAATTATTTTTATATGATCTTTATATATTCATATGTTACAAGTTTAAGCTAAGCTTAACAAGTGCAACAATCGAATCTTAATACACGATATATTACAAGTTTGAGCTAAGCTTAACAAGTGCAACAATCGAATCTTAATACACGGAAGTATTGGCTCGATTGGAATTGAACTTACGCTGATATGTTTTTGAAGGCTTCAGAATATTTTAATTATGTAATTACAATTCTCCATATATCTTGAACATGTGTTGCCCCGTTATAAAAGAAGCTCGATTGAACATAATTTACTTGTCTTTAATTTTATTTTTATAAAATAGATTAAAAAAAACATGACCAACTCAATTGATAAGGTGTACCGTCAGAAATGAGATGTAATGAAACGTGGCTCCTAGTTACAACAAACATCATTATCGTACTGTCTGATGTACGATCTGACATGATTAGCATATTTATATTTTACTAATAAAAAGGCAATCATAGAAAGTTGTGGTAATTAATTGTCAAACTTTTCAACACATTGTTTTAGTCTTATCCGGCGGCGCCTCCAACCGCTATGGCCCATAAGCCACCTTCCAGATTACTTAATACAAAAATAATTTATTTTGAGATATTAATAATTATTTTTTGTGGACAATTAATTTTATAATTTTTATAATAAATTTAATAAATAAAAATATTCAACCCAATCAAACTTAATGTTATATCCAAACTCGTGTAATTTACTAATAAAATAATTATTTTCAGCATAAATTTTCTCTCTTACGAATTTCTATAATATAACTAACAAAAACATATTTTTTCAACTAATTTTTTTAAATAAAAAATTACTTAAAATTAGTATTCTATTTTGAGCTATAATCCAAAAGAAATGTGATTGTTATGATTTAATAAATAAGAAGTTATCGTTTAAATAAGAAGTTATGATTGTTATGATTATTTAATTCTATAATAAACATGTCGCATTCATGATTAATTTTTTTTTCTTCAATAATATTGCAATATTAAACTATGCAAAATGATAAATTAATAACTCTATTTTCAACAAAAAATATGCATCAACAAAATATATGTTTTTTTATTTATTAGATTTTCACAGAAAATATAGTTATTTTATGGCATTGTTATTTTTGTGTTAGTATCTCAAAGTTAAGTTATTTTTATGTTAGAAAAATACAGTTAACTTGCTTTTGTAAAAAAAAAAAGGTGATAGTTAACTTACCATTGCAAGATTTACTCCCCACTGCATAGGAGGCAGAGCCAACTTGAAGTTAAGGGATTTATTCGCATTTTTTTCGGCAAAAAATTTATACCATTTATATACTCATTCCATCTCAAAGTACTTGTCATGCTTTGACCTTTTTGAGTCAATTAACTAATTCTCAGAGCTAAATTAAATTAGATTAATTTAATATTTTAAAATTAAAATTTAAATATTCATAATATTATACGAAAAGTACTATAAGTTGTAATTTTTATTTTTTCAATATGATAAAAAAAATATCTTAAAAGTATTGGTCAAAAATTATATTTTTTTATTTTAAAAAAAAATCTAACAAATATTCTAGGACGAAGGAATTATGACTAAAATTATTTTTTATGCATATATAATAATATCTAACCCTTTTGATTATTTTGTGTGTTTACTTTTGAATTTCCTTTGACACTGGCCATGCAACTTGTGTTTGGTATATTCTCAATCCTATTGATTTAAATTCGTATACAAAAATTTATTTTACTAATTAATATGACATTATTTTCAGTATCCGAATTTGAAATATATATATATATATATATATATCTAATTAATAATTATTTTTAGTACGTAACTAGTAGCTATCGTCTCGTCACAATTTTTGACACTCTCATTTGGTAAGAGGATGAGATAGATAAACAAAATTTCATGAAATTAATTATCTCATATTTTTTTATATATGAAATAGAAAATTTTATCATTTTGATCTATTATATGAGATTGTTATCCATTACCTCTAAGTCTCAACAAACAAATAGGAAAATAAATAATTAATCTTCTCTTTTATCTGAGGAATTTGCTTGCTATAGCATCTCAGGTT
>JBDJHY010000049.1:13723686-13734882 GCA_039654485.1 Withania somnifera | reverse complement strand
AATTTGTAGAATGAATGAAAGGAAGAAAAAAAAAAAAAACAGCTCTCGGTGGTCTAAAGTTCATGCTATGGCAGGGTCCGAGGAAGGTTTAGAGGTCTACTTGCTGTGGCACGGCTTTGAACCGTGACCTGTGGCAATTTTTATCATTACGGCTCACCTGGATTTGTTTAATGAGTTTTTATATTAAGATAAATTGTAGGATAGAATATGGTAAAAAGAAAAAAAGACCCTTTTTAGCTCTCAACATCCCAACTTTTTCATTAATTAGCTTATTTTTGTATTGTTTATTCTAATTTTAGATCTATTTTTTCAGCATCAAGGTTTGATGCTCCCTTTTTGTCCTTTCTTGAAATTGTGTTGTGTGTGGAGCCTCATTGAATTGATGCTTTGCTATACATTTATTATGGTTAATTTTGTTCTTCATAATATTGGTTATTTGGCCGACCCCAATTGGTTTGAAATTGAGATGTAGTTCCGGGATAATAGTAACATCATTGATAGGATCTCATTTATTTTGTGTTTGCTGGTATCCGGGTTATTGAATTATGGGTCAAAATTGTGAGCTCCAGAGGCTATTATAAATGAGATCAAAGTGACATGTATCAATGTGATTCGAATACTCTTGGGTGCTAAGCGTAGTTCTTATGATACTACTTGAGGATTGATTGCTCGGTATTATTGGCAGATTTCTTATAAGTTTTTCTTTTGTTGTTCAGCTTACTGGAAGCAATAGATTACATTCTTGAAGGTGCACAGAATCTGGTTATACCAATTCAAAACTACAGGAGCACCCCTTCAAGGAAAAAACTTTTGAGTAAAGCGTCCTCTCTGAGCCCCACAAATCACAACGGGGTTGAATACTGCTGGTTAACGCAGGAAGACATTGTCCGGTTCCTTCTGAACTCCATTGGAGTCTTCTCTCCTCTGCCCACTTTCTCAATTGAATCGCTCAACATCATAAATCACGACATGATGACCGTTAGCTACCATGACCCTGCAATCTCTTCCTTGGACGTCATTACTCGAGCTTATATTGAGCAGAGCTCAGTTGCAGTTGTTGATGAAGAAAACCTATTGATTGGTGAAATCTCTCCCTTCACTCTGGCCTATTGTGATGAGACAGTTGCAGCAGCAATTGCGACACTTTCAGCGGGTGATCTCATGACTTACATTGACTACGGTGGTCCTCCAGAGGACTTGATCGAGTTGGTCAAGATGAGGCTGCAAGATAAGAAACTTGGGGCAATGGTGGAACTAATGGATGAAGAATTTTCACCTTCATCTTCATCTTCTGCTTCGAGTTGTTCATCAGATGATGAATCAGGTTCAAGCAAAGTCATTGTGCTAGGACGATATTCTTCAGCAAGAAGATCCGAGGCGATTACTTGTTATCCATGGAGTTCATTGGTTGCTGTGATGATTCAAGCTCTTGCACATCGTGCTAATTCCATTTGGGTCATGGATGAGGACCATAATTTGATCGGAGTTGTAACGCTCAAAGGAATTCTGGAAGTTTTCAGGAGTATCGCTAATGCGAGGCGTAGACCAGAAAGGGAGAATACATCAAAACAATAACAAACACTTTAATGCCATATTTATTGTGTATCTTTTTTTTTTCCTAATATGTTTGCATAAATTTTGCTTGAATGAATAGAAGGCTTATTGGTGGTGATTGGAAAACATTTTGTTTGAAGTACTATCAAGTGTATCTATCTCTTTCTTTTTTTCCTTTTTGGACAAAGCATATCAACATTAATTGTATGACATTTTGCTCGAGTATTCTATTGTTGAGTAGGTTGCAGCGAGTTTGATCATAGATAGATTAGCTAAGTGGTTAGTTTAACAAAGATGTACTTTTTGAGCAGGTAAATAAAAACAGCAATTTGTTTACACAATAGGTTAAAACTTACTTTGCCACTAAGAAAGGACTACAGATATTAACAGCTAAAAATTCCTGGCAAAGCAAATTTCGCCCAAGAACTTGACGAGTTTACTACTTGTAGAGTAGTTTAATTGCACTACATTAAAAGTATCACTCCTCAGATATGGATGAATTGGCCAAAATAACACTACCCGCAAAACGATAGAGAAAAATCCTTCCAACAACAAATAGTGTGGTTTAATGGCGATGAAGTTGGTGAAAATCACAAGAGATCACAGAGTTCAAATCCCTCAGCAGAATAACACTAGTGATTTGTTCCTGTTCACCTGAGTCTTAGTAGACCGAGTTTAATCGATAATGTGCTGATAGGAGACAGCAGCAAGTACCTCATGGAACTGTTGAAGTGTATCTCAACTGGCTTGGATATAGCCACTATAACTTTTTTTTTAAGAAAATGACAACAGACAGATGAAAAATCCACACCTTTAGCATGTTATGAATGATGTCAAGTCACTAAATAATTCCAGTTTCATTTACATTGTGTTTTGGAAAATAAGGCATACAAGTGCTTAATGCCAGTTTGATGATGAAATACCAGCTTTTGTGACAAAAGCCAGCAAGTGAAACTAAGTACAAGAAGCATGCTTTCAGTTATCTGTCTCTGCGTGTGTGTGTGTCTCATGTTTGTTGGCTTTACTCAAGGAAATCCGTAACAAATTACTACAAGTTCACAATTTGATTAGATTCCTTGACAATGTGTAAACATGAATTAATTTCGATTTCCAATTTAGCAAATAGTTACTTTTAGCCATCAACCTGTAGTGATACCGCTAGCTATGTTAGTGATGAAAACTGACACTAAAGACAAGCGAATACAATTATGTAGCTACTAATGGCACTACTAAATATGTAACTTAAAACTGAAGCTAGTCGTTGTTATTAGCAGATATATGAAAATTATAAAACCTTTAGCAGATCGAAAGCTTGATTGAGAGGGTTTCCTTTTCCAACTTTAGATAAAATTGGAGCAAAATTATAAGACACAAAGTAGAACTGACTAAGGTAGCTTGAGTTTCCTTCTGATTGTCTATTATTTGACAGATGAATGAGAAATTTGTATTTGGTCAGCAACAGTATTTGAGGAGAAGGAATAGCTCCCTGCTTTATTATTTCAACCCCAGGGTAATGATAAATCTGTAAGCATGGCTTATGCAAGGGCTTAATATTATCAAATGGTGAAAAAGAAGGATAAATAAAATTCATTGTATAACTATCTATACCAGTACTTGAGCTCAGATATGCAGGATGACAAGGCCTTTTGCGCTTGAAGGTTATCAGAGTCCATATGAAGGCCATCCTTATATAACCTTTGAGCCTGCTGCAATAACTTCACCTTCTCTTTACTAGTTCTAGGCCGTAGGCGAGATCTATGCTGCAATGCTGTGGCCCATCTGAAAAGAGCTGTACGAAGAAAATTTATCTTAAGCCCACATGTTAAGTAATCCAAAATATTCTTTTATTTTCCTTCTATGCGAAATAACTCCACATTAATGATCCTGATGTCTCTCATAAATTAAAGCCTAGCTATATAATGACCAGCTCAATACTTCTATCATAAAAACAATTAGCAGCATAAATGCGAGGAGAAGGGGAAGGGGGGCTGGTTTTTGCTTTTCACGCAATTCTTCCTAGTTCATATGTTATTCTCAACTTCAAGTTCACCAAAGATAAGGCATCAGTTTTACCAGTTCAATTTTAGCAAAGCAGAAAGAGACAGTAACATAAGATCGAAAAGATCACACAATGGTTGCTAATGCTGATCCATCCAATGGCATAATCAGCTGTCCCCGAAATAACACCAGCTTTCCCCTTATGTTAGTTAATAGTCAAAACATTAGGACCTTATGAAGAAAGAACAGGGAGGGAGCTCATTTATTATTGATAGATTTCAGTACTTGTAAGAGGAAAAGAGTTAAACAAGGGTCATTGATTATAAGCCCAGGATTCTCAACAGTATGGTAAAATACTTCTTCCTACTTCTCTCATTAAATATAAAGACGAAAAAAAAAAAGACGACCATGGGTTAGTACACATAAACGACATTAAATTACAGTATAGAAGAATAGTTATCAGATGCATATACATTGCCTCTGGACATCATTGCGTCAAACTTATCAATTGCAGCCAAGAAAACTTTGTCAGCATCACGTGCAGCGCCCTGGAATTTGGCAGAGCAAAAGTGACTATGAGAGAAGTAGAAAAAGTTTCCAAACAAGCAAGTAGCTTTAGAGAGAGCAGAAAACCGCTAAGTAATGCTATTCGAAATTAGTCCATAATACAAGATATTAATCTGACTTCACAATTTTCAGTTCAAACTACCAGAACAAAGAAAATAAATGAAAGTAAACAGAAAGTGCTTACAGGTCCAATGTCTGCAATCAACTGTCCACGCAACGAGAGAGCAATCCCCCAATTATACAAGGCTCTCACATCATTCCCATCGATCGACAAGGCCAACCTATATTGTCTTCCTGCCTTAATAAGTAGTTCTTCACATTCTTCACAGACATTTACAAGATAAGATGTAATTTTGTCTTCCCTGGGAAGTGTATCATCTAGTGTATCACGTATTTTAGTCCGTCTATTTACTGGCATAGCATCAGTTAGTAAAACTCTCAAATCACGACTGATCCTTAACTTAACTTCTCCATGAAGAAGGTAAGTATTTCCCAACAGTCCCACGGCCAATAAACTCATGGGCCGGATATCTATTGCCTTTGAGAGCAATATGGCAGACTCGTAAAATGCGTTCTCAGCATGCTTGTCACCGGCTTGCCTCCTTAAATAGTCCTTTGCTTCTTTTACCAGAAAATTAGCCTCAGTAATGTACTTATTAAATTGTAAGTCGATGGAACCTACTGAAGATGGAGAGCGACCAAATTCAAATTCATTAGAGGCCTCATCTCTAGCCATGGAGGGTTCTTTTTCATAATTTCTCATCTCCTCTCCCAGAAAATGCCTGTAAGTATCTTCGTCATTTTCCGTTTCACCAAAATGGCTACATGGTCCTTCAAAATTCTCCACCTTATTTTCATGCAACAAAGATGCTTCAGTTTTAGTTTGCTCCATACTGACGCTAAAATCCATAGAATCAACTAAACCATCATCAGATGCCCAAGGTTCAAATTTACTAGCATGACTCATTCTATGAGATACTTGTTGATTTCTCATAAATTGTACTCTGCTAGTCTGATACTTCTCTGTTGAAAACTGATTTAACAGTGTTACTATCCACCTCGGAAGAATTGAAATTCTCATCAGAAATTACATTCATTCTACTAGCTTTTCCAAATGTCTCACCTACTCTGTCTTGTCTAATGGCATTGTCATCAAAACAGTGCCTTGAAGTGCCACTAATTCCGTCTAGATTCTTATCAAAATTTGAATGTCTTTCTTTAATAGCAGAACCCAAGATATTCCCTTGCTTAGAGACATTCATCTTTGTGTCCATAACCTCACTCTCACCATGATCTTTCATTTTAGTAGACTTCAAACCCGACTTCATTTGAAACAAACCTGCTGCTATCTGAGAGAAGTCGAAGCCATATTTCCCTGGCTCCTTCTTCCTCTTACTCAACTCTCGACTCAATTCTTTTTCCATTCCTTGGTCCTCAATTGACAAACTGCCAATACAGCCTTCTATAACTTTTCTAGCATTGACACCACAAAAATTCATAGATTTCAAATTCTTCTCAAAATTTTGCAAATCTTCCCCAGTAATTTGATTACACTCAATACCTTCCCTAACACCCTTCTTAAAATTACCAATCTTCACATCAAACCCATCAAGAAAATCCACCAAACTCCTTAGTTTCCCAATAAAATCTTTGAAGTTCTGATCTTGATGCAATCTCTTATTACCATCTAAGCTCATTTTTCCACCATTAAAAATCCCCATTGAAAACCCAAGTGTAAAAACAATCACACAACCTGGAATTGCTATAATTGAAGAAACTTTCACCCTTGAAATTGCTAAAGCACAAACAAACCCCAAAAGGTACACAAAGACAAACTTTTTATCATTAATTCCTAATTTATTAAGAAAAATGTTAAGCTTGTTGGACTCACCAGGGTTAATTGGAACACTAATGAAATTTGGGTCATCCCAACCACCACAAGAAAATGACCCAGAAGCTGTAACAGAGCCTACAGTTAGAGTCCTGGAAGTGCATGGAAGTTTTCTTGGAAATGGATGAATGTGATGTGGGGGTTTCTTGGAAAGTGGTGGAAAGTGAAAGAGAAAATTTTGAGGTGAAAATTGAGGGAAATTTTGAAGATTGAATCTTTTAGCAATAAGGGTATTCATCTTAGCATTGATTATAATGAACAAGAATCTGATCTCTCTGTTTTTCCTCAGCTGATAACTGAAGTTAGTTTGGTGGCATTGCCTTGTTTGTGGGGGCAGAAGGGTATTTTCGTGAATTAGATTGTGGACAGGGGTACTAAATTATTTGTTACTCAAGTTGTGATTAAAGAATATTCCGATCTGGTTTCATGAAGGATTGCTGACAACATAGTTCTAGCTCACGAATTAGTTAAAGCATACTCTAGAAAGCATATATCACCTGACCTCCAAAAGTTTACGATTCAGTGGAATGGCCTTATCTAAGCAGATTCTAGAGGAATTGAAGTTTCCTACACAGTTCATAGGTTGGGGGATGCAGTGTAACCACCGTTAACCACACTGTCCTGATTAATGGATCTTCCACAAACGCTTTTGATGCAGCCAAAGGACTCAGGCAGGGGATCCTATGTCCCCATTTCTCTATGCCATTATTATGGAATATCTGAGTCGAAGTTTGAATGCATGAAAACTGATAGATCCTTTAAGTTACATCCAAGATGTTCCAAGCTAGGGGTCACACATTTTAGCTTTGCGGATGATTTGCTTTTGTTTGCCAGGGGTGATATTGGGTCAATAACTGCACTCCGAAAGCCTTCTCTCTGTTTACTCAAGCATCAGGTCTTCAGGCAAATTTGAGCAAAAGCTCCGTCTAGTTTGGGGGAACAGCACAAGATGAGAAAGATAAAATCTGACAGTATACGGGGTACAGTCAAGGCGATCTATTAAACATTTGGGTATTCCTCTATCAACAAGAAAGTTAACTATAAATCAGTGGCAACCTTTTGTTGAAAAGATCACCAAAAGGACTTCTTCATGGACTGCTAAGAAGCTCTCTTATGCAGGAAGGGTACAGTTGGTGGGAAGTGTTTTATTTGGCATCCAAGCTTATTGGGCTCAACTCTTCATTTTACCTGCCAAAGTGATCAAAGTCATTGAGGCCATCTGTCGTAGTTATGTATGGTCAGGGGTCAATACAGTAACAAGAAAGGCATTAATTACGTGGGATAAGGTTTGTTCTACTAAGGCTTCTGGGTGACTAAACCTCACTAACATCCTGGTATGGAACCAGGCAGAAATTGCTAAGATGTGCTGGGACTTGGCAAGTAAACAAGATAGGCTTTGGATAAGGTGGGTTCATGCATACTATATCAAGGGTCAAGAATTGACAAATGTAACAGTCCCTGGGCAATTGTCTTGGATGGTTCAGAAGATCATTGGGGCATAAAGGATGTTGGAGAATGCTCATATTACTTCAATACCTGATAAGAGTATGATCAGAACAATATATTTACAACTGCTGGGACCTATTGAAAGAGTAAACTGGAAGTGACTGCTGTTTCATAATAGAGCTCAGCCAAAATTTCTTTACTATGTGATTATGTCTACATGGGAGGCTACAAACTGTTGATAGATTGTTGAAATGGGGAATGTGTGTAGACCCTATTTATGGAATTTGCAAAAGAAAGGCAGAAAATAGGAGCATTTGTTTGTTCAATGTAGTTTTTCCAAGTTTGTTTGGGCTAGAGTGTTAGCCTGGATCCAACTCTCCCACCTAGTCCTGGCCAATCGTGGGATCAACACCTGAGTTGGGATGTAAATAAGGGTAAATGCAGATCTAAAAGGGCTCAAATCTTTAAGTTGTTATATGCTGAAACTATACATTCCCTATGGATTGAGAGAAACCTGCGAATCTTTGAAATACGAAATCCTGAGGCTGAGAGTATTGCTCGGGAGATGGTCTTTCTCTGAAGTGTTTGAGCTCCTACCAATCTCAAAGTTTTGATGCAAAGCTTTCAATTTTGATAGTTTCCCTTAGCTTAGATTTGCGCAGGCTAGATTTTGGGTAAGTTGGGCCATTGAATTAAGGGTAAAAAAAAAAAGTTAAAAATTTGAGTAGAGGTGATAAAAATTAGATTAACAATTAACGAGTTGAAATATTTGCCCTTATATTTTCTTTTTTACACTTTGACTCGTCTTTATGAAACCCTAATTTACCTAAAATGGGGATGGGGAGGGGGAGCGGAAACGGTTGTGCTGCTGCGCGCCATTTCCTAATCGTTGTTGTTGCTGCTGGTGGTGCATTTTTGTTTTGTTGCTACTTCGATTTACAAACCTAATTTTATTCGTGTAGTACTGGGAGTTACTCCAAAAGTGATTAGGTAAGTAAATAAAGTTGTTTTAGTTTAATTTTTCATCTGGGTATAACTGCTTGTTTTTGGAAAATTTGCAGTCGCGTTTCCAACAACTGTTGTAGTTAACAACAACAGACTACAACAACTGTTGGATAGTTTTCATTTTTATGTCCAACAGATATGTAATCTGTTGCAATATATTACATATCGGTTGTATACATCTTTTGGTTAATCTGGACAGAACTTGAACATGTATCCAACAGATTTATTATCTGTTGTAACAGATGTGACACCTGTTGAATGCATGTTACAGGTAAAATAGAACTAGAACATGTATCCAACAAATTCATTATCTGTTGCAATAGATGACATATTTGTTGCAACTGATAACACATCTATTACAACATATAAGTAATTTGTTGGATGCATGATACAAGTAGAATAGAGCCAAAACATGCATCCAATAAATTTCCTATCTGTTGCAACTAATATATAATTTGTTGGATATAGTTTCTGATTCTGTCCAGGCCTGTAACATGCATCCAACAGATTAATGATCTCTTGTAACAGATTCATTATCTATTGCAACAGATATGTCATTTATTGCAACATATAACTAATCTCTTGAATACATATTCTGTACTATTTAGAACCAAAGTTGTATCTAATAGATTCATTAGCTATTGCAATATTTGTGTTATCTGATGCAACAGATGGGTCATCGATTGCAACAAATAGGTAATCTGTAGGATTCATATTTTGGCAACTCAATTTACTATATTTTTATGGTTTTTTTTTAAAATAATGTATGTTTAGGTATTATTTTTGAGGACTCAATAACAATAGGGGTTGATTGCTATGGTGAATGAATCGAGAAGAACAATCGATTTATTTGGCTTTGGAAGAGTGATGACATGTTAGAGACGATATCGATGAGTGTCCCAAGAGATGTTGATTATGATGATTTTATGAAATCAATCAGTGGACTAAATTGTCAACCAAAAGATCTTGTTATCAGTTACATGCATAGTAGTTTTGAAAATCAAACGATCTTTCCTTTTAAAAGAAGTGATCAAGCTTGTTTGTGCACATATTTGAGTGATGTAGCTAGGCCTATTTTAAGGGTGTACGTGGTTGAAAATACAATGGAGAATCATAATTTACCATAAGACCAATAAGATTTGTTAAATGATAAATTGGATCGGGTTGATATTAATATTCCAGATATTGAACAAAGTGGGGACGAATTAGATATGCCAGACTGTGGGGATGATCAAATTCTTATACCTACACCTACATTTGTGGTTGGTAGCAATACAGTGGGTAGTTCTCAATCATCACAGTCTACCCATGTTCAAGATGATGAAATAGGTTTTTATAAGTAAATGTCATTCAAGAACAAGGATGAGTTGTCAAGCTCATTGAAAAAAGTTTGTTCAAAGATTTTTTTTAGACTTAAGAAGGTGATTAATTCGAGCACTGTTTATTATTTTAAATGGTGGTTGAGGACTATGAAACTCATAAGTTCTGATAGATTTTGTAGTAGAACCTACGAAAGTATCATACCTGTGGTTTGGAGCATCTTACAAGCCATAATTCGCATGGCACAGCTAAAGTCATCGGAACATACTTTACAGATAGGTTCCCTGAGGGTAAAGGTCCATGTACAAAAGACATGGACAATCAACTCTATACAGATTTGAGTATTAAGGTAAGTTATGAAAGCTTTATAAGGGCATGGGGATTTCAAAGTCCTTGGTTAGGGGAACACATGAGCATGGTTATACAGTTCTTGATGTATAATGTTAATGCTTCGATCCGTAAATTTAGGAAGTAAGACGGCATTGAAGGTTGATGAAAATGAAAGGTTCAACCATTTTTTTGTCCCTTATTCGTCTTGGATTCGTTGTTTTTATCAAATGAAAAAAGTTATAGCCATTGATGGGACATTCTTGAGGAGAAAATAAGAAGGATTTATGTTGTCAGCTGTAGCACAGGATATGGAGAAACATATTTTTTTTGGTGACTTTTTGTGTTGTAGACAAGGGATGTGATGAGTCGTACGAATATTTTTTTTGAACAAATGAGAAGCTTTGTTGATGATACTAATGAGTTGTGCATGATTTATTATAGGCATCCAAGCATCCATAAGATGGCTTCAATTGGCTACCCTACAATTCATTATTGTTGTTGTATGAGGCACATTGGGAAAAGTATTCGAAATAATTTTCACAATTCAAAGGTCATGTTGCATTTTTATAAAGCATCAAAAGCCTACCATATAGATGAGTTCAATGATCATTTCATTTAGATAAGAGATATCGTACCCGGAGCAACCAAACATATTAAACGCATTGAATTCGACAAATGTGGCAGAGCATTTTTTTGAAAAATAGGTACGATATTTTAAATTTTAGTATATTATTTGAGTTTATTTTAAATTCATGTCTACAAACTTTTTATTCATTTATATATGTATAACATTATGACTACAAATATTGTTGAGTCGATCAATTCAATATTTGACGTTGAAAGACAATTTTTTATTGTTGCTCTATTTAATAAAATATATAGGAGGTTTACAGAAAAGTTTCCTGAGAGGCGAATGGAGTTTGTAAGCTTTCCAACCATCGTTGTTTCTTACTTTGAAAGAAAAATATCAAATTTCATCAACTTAAGGAATAAGTTGTTGACCTATCAAATTTTCAACTACAAGTTCAGGGGCACCAATTATGATGAAGTTTCTACGGTCGGTCTGCAAGAAAAATCTTGTACAT
>JBDJHY010000049.1:13702037-13712750 GCA_039654485.1 Withania somnifera | reverse complement strand
AAACTCAAAGAAATATAAAGGAGAAAGG
Organism: Withania somnifera; assembly: GCA_039654485.1. Taxonomy (NCBI): domain Eukaryota; kingdom Viridiplantae; phylum Streptophyta; class Magnoliopsida; order Solanales; family Solanaceae; genus Withania; species Withania somnifera. The sequence goes on along the minus strand of JBDJHY010000049.1, from coordinate 13,712,722 downwards.
ACTTAATAAATCCTAAAAAAAAAATCTGAATATAAATATGAACTTATAACTTATAAGCAAAGAAAAGATAAAAACATATGTATATATGAATTGATAATTGAATTATATATATATTATAATAACTATTTATTAATGAGTAATATATTATATGACAAAGGTAGGTTGTACGTTGTAAAAATATATTACTACATATACTATTTTTTGTTAAACCTTGTTATATTTTTTGTTAAATAATAAATATTTAATTAATTAATTATTAAATTAATGAGTCAGAGCCGACCTCTGAGGCTAAGCTTCGGTTCTAAAAGGAGCTAAAGAACCAATCCTATTTAATTAAAGGGTTGGGCTGGACTTGCCTCACGGGTCAAGTTCATTTTGATATGAATAATCAAAGCACTCTCATGAGGATTAAAAAAAAAAAAAAAAAAAACTAAAAAGCAACCAAAATTACTAATACCTTTATCATTGAAAACTAAACTTTTATCATAAAAAGAACTGCAATAATGGAATATCACTGAACATAGAATTATGTAATCCTACACTTTGAATGATAAAGGAATATATAATGTAATGGTTAATTGATTAAGTTTGGTAAGGATTTGGTCATGATGAATTAGAATTATATGTTGATGCTTGACAATTGTAAATTTAATTTTAATAATCATCACCCTTTTGTAAATAATAAATTCCACTGTATATTATTTTATTAATTTATTTTATTTTCCTACTTTCAATCAAAAGTCAACGAGGTTGAATCATTAAAATAATTAGGTCATCTTGAAATTGGATTATCTCACTAAAATGATTTCGGTTACAAATTATAAGTAATTGACCGGGTTAAAATATAAGTAACTTGTTGTTTCTTTTAAGTGTTAATTAATTACTGGACAATAACCACTTTATTATTAACATGGACTATGGTTCTTTAAATTTATCATACTATGATTCAAGATTGGTACCATAATATTATATTTTAAGTTGAAATTATTTAAAAAATAAAATGAAACAATTACGTGTTGTACATATTTTTTACATAAAATTTTTATTTTGTTGTTATCTTTTTATTTTGTTTGTTTTATTTCCTTAAATTTTAAGTCAGTATCGAATATTCATATGAGATCTAATTATTTGATTTCGCACAACTTAAAGATCAATAAAAACAACATGTTTTCCACCCAAAAATTTCATACATGATGCTTGAACCCAAAAATACTAATTAGTGACAAAGAAATACTATACATTTCACTTTGATGATTTTTTCGTTATTATTTAACTAAAAAACAAGTTGTTAGAATTATTTGAATCATTTCCTAAAAAAATTAACTAGAAATATTGCGATTGTAATGTTATATTGTAAGGTGCTTGGTTTAAAAGTAAATTATATGGATTAGTGATGCAAAAAACATTTATGTAACATATAGTAATACAAAAAAAAAAATCTATAAAGATTGGTAATAGAAGAATTATTTATGTAGTGATGGTATTAGATGGATTATATGATTGACGATTAAAAATATTATACATTAAATGGTTAATATAAAAGGATACTTTTATCTTTTATATAGTTTAATCTTTGATTTACTAGTTCCCCAATTTCATTTTATATGGCTATTTTAATTTATTTGTCTAATTTATTAGTTCAAGATAAATTTATCATATATTTATATTTTCAAGACAGTTTAGCAAAAATTATCCTTAATAAAATTCTTTTAAGGGGAATATCAAGTTAACATGACCTGATACAATGACGAAGAGGGAGTACTATATGAATTTTTACTAATATTTTAATGCCCGTGCAGGGCCCAATATATGTTATATTTTTTAGTTGAATTTATGTGATATAGATGAAATTTAGAGAGTCATTCATATTTCTATATAACTTTTAAATAATTTAAATTATTATAATTTGTAGTGCCTCTTACATAACGTTTAAATAATATATATTACTCCATCCGGATTCAATTTATGTGGTAAAAGTAAAATTTAACGAATCAAACAATTTTATTGTATATTTTTTTTTACTATTTTAAATTATTAATTTATAGAGATCTATAAGACTTTTACGTCATTTTAAAATAATATATGTATCTTCCTATGTCCCAATTGATGTGGTACTGATAGAATTTAAGAACCTTCCATATTTTTTATATTTATATATATAAATTTTAATTATTGTAATTTATAATAGTTTTTATGCCGTTTTTCAAATAATATATGTTGCTTCCTCAATCCCAATTATGTGGCATTAAATCGAATTTTGAAAGTCAATCGAATTATTTATATATTTTAAATATTTTAAGTTGTTAATTATTTTAATATATATATATATGTATATATATAATTTTAAATTATTAATTATTAAAATTTATAATGTAAAATAAATAAATTAAATTAATTTTTTTAAAGCGGGATCCGGCTAAGTAGGTACGCCGATGGAGACATGCCTGCTGAAATAGGCATGTTGACGGGGAGGTCTTTGCTTAAGCACTAACTCTCTCTTAAAGTATTTTAAATTATTAATTATTACAATTTATAATATAAAATAAATAAATTAAATTATTTTTTTTAAATAACATCTAACTAAATAGGTACTTCATCATGCCTGATTAGCATCCTGCCTCTGAGAGCACACACCGTCCTCATTTCTCAAGCACAACCTCTACCCTGTCGTCCTCTTTTTTCACAGGACTTTCTGACGCGGCTCCCGCACCTGAACTTGAAAAGGAAATGCAGCAATTGAGCCCTCCTCATTTCATTATTTCTCACAAGCAAGCATGTTGATAAGGAGGTGCCGTCTTAGGCACTAACTCCCTCTTATATAATAAGATAATTCCACATTCTGTCCATATTTATAAATTTTACATAATTTTGTGTTGCCAATCGTATACTATATCCTGTTATTGTTAAATTAATTATTTATATACCTTAATCAAATATTTTGTTATGTTGTTCAACTATTTATGTTTCTTCTATCACAAAAAATTGGAAATAGGGGAAGAGAAATATAGAGATGGACTTGCAATAAGACAAATTATATTTTTATTAATAAAGTAAAAGTTAGGCTATCTAATCAATTGAGGTATAGTTTTTTGGTCCCATTTTATGTGTAGATTTAAAATAATATTTAAATATTTATATAGTTATAAATTATTTTATTAATGATAAAAAAATTTATAGCTAAATTATTCTTAAATATAATTATATAATACTCTCTTTATTTTATATTATATGAATTATTTTTTTATATTATATGAATTATTTTTTTTAAATAACTTAATTATTTAGTATTCAATAAAAATATTTAAAATATTATTTAATTTTTATTCTTTTCTAATATGAGATGAAACAAATATTATTTATAAAATCATATCGCATAAAATAAAATAAAAAGAGTAATTTTAAAAAAAATTAGGATAGGAATTACATGATAGAAATTGGACCCTCAATAGTATTTAAGCCAAGGTTGAGCTGACCCGGTCAATGAAAATTACACTATTTATTTTTCATAAATATATCATTTGATATTTTGAAGCTTTTAATAATATTCTTTACTCTATTGTTATTTAGTAACACATAAATTTAGATATTCAATTAATTAAACTATCTATTTTATTTTTTTTTAAAAGTATGCTGGATTGATTCTTTTTTATTGTTTATTAGTATTAGTACAAGTGAAGCACTTGCGTCGAAGTTTGCGCAGTGGAAGGATTATCAATTAAGATAAGGTAAAATTACGATAATTAATACTGCAAATGGAAAATAATTGAATAATGAGGCCGTATAAATTAGGTAAGGGCAAAAAAGAGAAAGGGCAGGAAATGTAAATAAGTAGAACACAAAGGGCAAAAATTGAAGAAGGATGTGGGGTAGCCGTCATCGGTGCGTGGAGGGAAAGCAAAGGAAAAAAGTGGCAGACAAAAACAAAACAAAACAAACCAAACAAAAAAATAATTATTTTATTTTTTTATTATTCAAAAAGAACAAAAAAACTGAAAAAGAGATAATAAAACAGAAAAAAATAAAATAAGTGAAGAAAGCAGACTCAAAAGTAGTACTGTGGACACTTACTGTCGTGTCAGTTCGTAGTAGGTTACTATCTTCAATAAAATCTAGAACTAGTACGACACAATTAGATATTTGAGTAAAAATAGTAGGTAATTTTTGCAAAACGAATTAAAAAAAATTGTGTCACATGATAAAAATAATTTAAATCACCAAAAAATTTTAAAAAGAACTGCTGAAAACTGTTGTAACAGAAAACCATATAATTTTTTTTATATTTATTATTAGTAAAAAAGTTGCTGAATATATTGTAGAAGGTATTAAATGAGTGTTTTGTATTGATCCAGCTCACACCTTTTTTTTTTTTTTTACTCCTCCAAATAATTCAAAATGCTCACTGGAAACTTCTATCAATACAGTTAAATACATATATTTTTTCTTTCCATATTTAACATTTACTGATTGAATTAACTCAAATTTTAATGATGAATTCGCATTCATGTATTACATTAAGCAAGTTTAATAATTAATTATAATTCAATATTTAAAATTTATACATATGAGTTTATAGGACCAAGTGAAATGTTTTCTGTTCACTTTTATTTATTATAGTTTTCACTTTATGAAAATTAATTTCATTTATATAAAAAATATTGTAAGTTATAATCATTTTAATAAAATATTTTAAATATTTATTATAATTATTTTTTTAAAAGCAAGGAAATGTAAATGGATAAATCGTGAGTAAGCAGAATTATCTACAGATTCGCCGAGTTCACAATGGTATGTGTATTTAGAGGTCCATTGTAAATTTACATATTACAATTCCAAATTTACCCTGAATATATGAGTATAATTACATTTCACTCCAGTTTGGGTATCATAAGCACAAGTCCACGTGTCCATGGATAACAACTCCTTTAGTTTCTCTTTCTTCTTCTTCTATGTACAGTGAAAAGAAGCAGAAAATGGAAGAACACAGAGAGAGAGAGCGAGAGAGTCATTAAATTATAGGGAAAATAAAATAGTCTCTCTTCAACTGAATAGATTTTGATTTGAGAAAAAAGAGTGGGTTGTGGAGAAGTGGTGGATTGGTAATGGTAAGGATTGTTTGGTTGTGAGTAAAATTCTGTTATTTATTTTGTTTGGGTGGTGGTTAGAGAAAAGAGGGAGAAATTGAGAAGATATAATGAATAGAGGAGGAATTGGAATTGGAGGGCCAATAAGAAAATCCTTTAAGGATTCTCTTAAAGTTCTTGAAGCTGATATTCAACATGCTAATACTCTGTGAGTCAAACATCCTTGAATAAAATCAAAGCTTTTTCTTTTGGTTGTTGTTTTTTTGTTTTCTTGTTTTCCTTGAATTTTAGTGTTATTCTGTAAGACCCTTTTGTTTAATTCAAAACTTTTTTTTTGTTGTTCTTGTTTATGTGCGACTGTTTTGGAAATGAATGTTTGTTGATGTTTTCTTGAATTTTAGTGTCATTGGTAAGACCCTTTTGTTTAATTCCTTAAAAAAAATCAAAACTTTTTTCTTTTTGTGCTTCTTTTTCTTTGTTCTTGTTTATGTGTGACTGGTCGGAAATGAATCTTTGTTGTTGTTTTCTTGAATTTTGCTGTCATTTTTTAGGACCATTTTGTTAAATTTTTATGAACATTGGATTTTATGGTTACAGTCTAACAGACCATTTTCAAATTCTGAGTCTTCTATGATTTTTCTGATATGGGTTTTGTGTTTCTTGCTAAAATTCTGAAGCTTGATAATTTTTCTGGTTTTTGATTTTCATTTCTAACATTGTTTTGAGTTTTTCTTTTTCTTTTAAGTTTGTTCTTTAAACCAATTGAAATTTCTGTGGTAAGATTTTGTAGGATTTTGTGGCAGTGATAACATATGTTTTCGCCCTTTTCTTTGCGATTACTATGTGTTTCGAACCGTGGAGCATTTGAATTAGGTTACTATTTTTGTTTGGAGTTCACTTCTTTGATTGCTTCAAACAGAGATAAAAGTATCATTTCTAATGCTAATCTGATACTTAGCTTGTAAAAGTGTCTAAACTCTAAAATCATGAGTAATTAATTAGTCTTTTGTTTAATGGTTCCAAAGCCTACCTTCATCTTGACGATATGAATTTAGGTACTTGATGTAAGTTGATTCTGCTACGGGATGCTTATTTTTTATTTGTATTTTTTTTAAAGTTGTGACCCCTTTTTTTTCTTTTCCCCAAAAAATCAGTTTGTTGCAATGTGGTTAGTGGTTGCATAACTGAACAATAATTACAAGGAGGAGCAAATTTTTGCTCTCTCCATGTTGTATTTTTCTCATTTCTGTTGTTTAGAGGCTTTGTTGCAATTATTCAGTTAGGTTGGTTTGATGACTTTTCTTTGTTCGGTATGATGAACATGTTTGTCTAGGCCTGGTAGTTCAGCGTTTTTAGTTCTTCCTTGTTGGTTCTGTCATTTGGAATATGATTGTTTGAGTTTTGCTGTGCAGGGCATCTGACTTTCCCAGAGAGTATGATGGAGCTTGCCTGCAGATGAGAATGTCCTATAGTCCAGCAGCACACTTGTTCCTTTTCTTAGTGCAGTGGACTGATTGCCACCTTGCTGGTGCTCTTGGATTGTTGAGAATTCTAATTTACAAGGTTTGGATTGCTTATTTATAGGCATTACTAATTCCTTCCATTTCAAGCTGTTTTTCATGTTGTAATAACCATGGCATTGGTTCGGTTGTCTTTTTTGTCTCTAGGTTTATGTTGATGGCACCACAACCATGTCAGTTCATGAAAGGAAAGCAAGCATTAGGGAGTTCTATGGTGAGTGTCTTATTTTCCTTCACTTGATACATTCATGACCAAGATAAATCAGTGATGCTCAATAATGGTTGCCAATAATTGTTAATCTTGCGCAGCTGTTATTTATCCCTCCTTACTTCAACTTGAAAGAGGTGTTACGGATTCGGAAGACAAAAAGCAAAAAGCAGCTTGCCTGGAGAGATACAGGAGAAGAGATGATGAGGATTACAGACAATTTTCTGACTCGGACATTGAAAGGGAAGAGGAATGTGGAATCTGCATGGAAATGAACAGCAAAATTGTCCTTCCCAAATGCAATCACGCTATGTGCTTGAAATGCTATCGTGAATGGTATGTTTAATGTGCAGTTTGTTTGAGATAGAAGCTGTGTGTTAAGTTTAAATAATATATTTCATAATCAGTTCTCTATCATCGGTGGAGGCTGGTTAGTTTTGAGCCACTTCTGAGGACATTACCTCTGCCATACCACGTAACCCCACAGTTGTGAAGCTAAGAAAATTCTTTGGGTGAAGGAGGACACTGTCAGTGCTTCAGTCTCTAGATAATCCTTAGAGATTTTTTAATTATCTTTGCAGTATGAAATAGTATTTCATTTGTACTCTTTTTAATCCCCTTCTATATGAATACACTTGAATGTTTCACATGACAGCCACCGAGTGCTTCCTGGTGTGGGGTCCTTTGGGTTGTCCCCTGTTGGGCTGTCTGTGGCTTTCTTTCTCTATTTATCAGGCCAGCTAGATCAAAGACGGCCAGAGCAGGAACAAGTTAATAGCTAGGTCTAGGTTTTTAAAAGATTAGGTCAGTATTTACTTTCATATTTGCATGTTAGCCACAGAACTTTAAGATACAAAAGTCTTGTTTTTTAAGCTGAACCTTTTGTATCTTAGTTTTTGAAAAATGTTCTAGAGATGACATGCTTAGACAAAAATAGATATTAATGTTTTTGGATGGTTGGCATTTGGTAATTTGTCAAAGTGAAATGTTATATAATATTATTCAACTAATCATGAACTTACTAAAAAATATTAAAAATCCACTAACAATGAAATTGCTAGTGGCAATTTAGTAAAAGGTGACTAATGCTTGAGATGTTTGGCAATTTCCCTCTGCGCGTAACAGTATGGTTGAGCAGAACTTGGTAAAAGAGAGCTACTTAAAGTGATATAACTATATAGCTTAGGCTGGTCTGCTTTTGTGCTTATATATTCTTCTTCATATTGTTCTTGTCTCTTAGTGCCCATGTGCAGGGGAAGTGCACTATCCTGAATTTAACTTCTATTTCAGTTTCTCGAGTGAGAGTATTATCAGTGTTGAGATTTATATTAAAATAGCAGCCATCATCTTAACACACTCTTCATGGGAAACATGTTCCGATGTTGTAGCTAGGGTGCTTTTTCTTGCTAACCGGTAACCCTGCATTGTCTGAGAAGCCAGAGTGCATCTCTGCTCTTTTCTATCCCCCTTTGAACATTGGAGAGATCTTCCATACATAGAGTGCACTGGGATTTGAACATAAATACATTGCATACGAGCAAGAGACTCTACCTACCACATACTGACGAATGAAAGTAGCTCATCCAGATGATAGGACAAACGGAGCAGTCTGTTCTTGTTCTTCCTATTCCATACCATAAATAGACACCTTTGATTCATCGACACTGACACTAGAGGCTCTACCCCCCACCATCCCTTTATGGAGTTAGTGGATCAAGATTAAAGAAGGTCCCCAATATAATAAAGTAAGCAGCATTTTGGAGCCCTTTTTTTCTTGACTCTAAATTAAAGTGGGAGCAGGTTTGGTAAAGGATCTTAGAGTGTCAAGGGTTCGCCCTCGAGTGCAAAGGCAGAAGGGGAGAGCAGAGAGCTTGACTGCAAGACTCACCCCTGAAGCAGGGAGCGTCCCTGATATAATAAATAGTCAAATAAATAATTGGTGAATTAAATGCAAAGAGACAGCCTTCCACCTCCTTACTCTACAAAAAACAACATACCCACTATATTCACAAAAATTGGGGTCTGGGAGGATAGAGTGTATGTAGTCCGTTCCACTACCTCAGCGAGGAGGAGGTATTCATCGAGGAGGTAGAGGGGCTGTTTCCAATAGACCCTCGCCTCCACATGCACCTCCTTACCCTCGCCTCCACATCCACCTCCTTACTCTAACTGATTATGGTTTCTCTGGCCCATTTGAAAGAATGAACCTGTTTGTTTTGGCTTTGTATTTGTATCGAAGTTTTTTTGCTTGATGAGGATGGATTTTTGTACAATGTAGAGATCCTGCAGTTGCCTTACACACACACGCGCGAGCTCTGTTGCAGTTAGAACTAGTTTCCTAGTCCATGTAAATGTGCTTCTTCCCACGTAATGGCATCTGGACTTGTCAATGATTTTAGGTAAAGATATCTCTAGAGTCCTAGGTTGCTGCCTCTCCATGGGGACTGTTTCTTAGAAAAAGTGAGACAGCAGGTTGCCCATGGTCCTGTAAAGCACTAGAGGAGGCACAAGGTTACTGCTGGATATAAGTTGCTAAACCATTCAGTTATCTTGGGGTGAAGTAAATACAGTCCTGCTATATCTTATTTTATCTCTGCGTTTCTATGACCATGTCTTTCCATTTTTTCTTCTCTCTCTGTCCCCCCCCTGCTTTAGTACATATATAGAATGCGACCCCTCTTTGATCTATTTACATCTGAAATGACCATTTTTATGGAGGACTTCATTTTCAACCTTGATGATCTATTTTCATATGCTCACCTCTGAGCCTAAGTAGTGTTTCGTTCTCCCAAGGAACGAGATTTTAGCGAGCGGACGCCCTTGGATATTTCTTATCCGTATACGGAGACTGTTTCTCCCTTTGTTCTATTTTGTGTGGAACTTGTTTCGTTTTAGTCTTTTCCTGAGTAGAAGGCATCTTTCTATATTTGGAAACAATTGAACTTTGAACTTCCTTATACCTCTTATGGCGTGATTTTACATGCACAAAAATGTCAGGTCTTCTCTAAGACCACAAGTTCAATTCTTTTTCGGTTTAAACATCGTGCTCAATCAAACACCTTCACATGAAATGAAACGGGAAGGGGTACTGTATACTGGCAACACTGAATTGGGTCTTGAACCTAATGAAGAAGTTATTATGAGGGAAGTAAGAGAAAAGGACTGCTGGCATATTTTCTGTTCCAAGTATGTTTCAAGTCCTTGTTGTAGCTGTTTAGGGCAGCCCGCCGGTGCACTAAACTCTTGCCATGTGCGGGGTCCGGGGAAGGGCCCGACCATAAGGGTCTATTGTACGCAGTCTTACCTTGCTTTTCTGCCAGAGGCTGTTTGCAAAGCTTGAACTTGTGACCTCCTGGTTACGTGACAGCAACTTTATCAGTTACTCCAAGGCTCCCTTCCTAGTTGTTCCTATAAATAATATTGGAAACAATTAAGTGCCTATGGTAAGTTATAATACGTATTGTACTATACTACCATTATTCTGTTAAAGAGGCTCTTGGGGGAGTAGCAGCTCTTGCTGGTGGTCTCGCATATATTAATTTTGGTAACTGTTGCACTTGTTTCTACTAGGATTTTGTACTTCATTATTCTGCAAAAGATGTATATTTTGCATTACATCACCTTTCTAGTGCTTATGTTGCTCATACAACTACTCACCCTGATAGTTATCTAATACAACGTATTGCAGGCATTCGAGGTCACAGTCATGCCCCTTCTGCCGCGATAGCCTTAAAAGGGTAAACTCCGGCGACCTGTGGGTATACATGGACAACAAAGACATCGTGGACATGTCAACAATAACAAGGGAGAATCTAAGGAGGCTATTCATATTTATAGATAAGTTACCCTTGATTGTTCCAGATAATGTCTTTGATC